>JAODUO010000815.1:127500-140000 GCA_025642075.2 Ridgeia piscesae | reverse complement strand
ATGTTTTTATTTCAGACACAGTCCTTACGTACATATACATGTAAACAATAGACATATTTAAAGACACTCAATAATAACTAGAGCATAAAAAAAAATAAATCAAAAATACAATATACATATACATACACATAAATAAATATATATATATATATATATATATATATATATATATATATATATATATATATATATAATATATATATATATATACATATTTGTTTACCCTTTTTATTATTTATTTGTATGATTTAAAAGATTTTATATTTTATAGTTTTTATTAAAAATATTGTATTTAAGTTGTTATTAATATTTTTTTTACATTTATATGTACATATAGACTGTGTCTGAAATAAAACTCATTATATATAGGGTATATATATATATATATATATATATATATATATATATATATATTATCTGTAACAGATGCTGAAAGCATGAAAGTGCCCAAGTCTAAATCGTATGGAAGTGATACGATGTACGCCGCGATCAGATCATAGTCGGAACAACAGCGCAAAGAGCAAACTTTCAAATAATAATACAAATAATAACATTATACAGCGCCATAAGTGTAGACGTGGGTTTACGATACATTACATATAGACTAAACCGGTATAGTAATAGCTATATTAAATAATATAATAATGAAACATAATTGTGTCGTAACAATAAATCAGTTACTCGGTGAAGTGAAAGTATTTCAGAGTGACACACTCGGCTACACGCTTAGAACAACAGGAGCAGGTGAGCGTTTAGAACTATTTGAATAAAGCAAGCGTTGTGATAACAGATACTTAGATTATCAGGATCGGACGCTGTGTGAGGGTGCTAGAGACCGTTGAAAACAATGTCTTGGACGTGTACTGACTTGCATATGTTTCGCTCGCTTTTTTATTTTATATAATATCCACAATCCGACGTCACAATCATGATCTTCGCCTAATTTCGAATCAGCAAACATGTGTTTTATGCACACACACACACACACACACACACACACACACACACACACACACACACACACACACACACACACACACACACACACACACACACACACACACACACACACACACACACACACACACACACACACACACACACACACACACACACACACACACACACACACACACACACACACACACACACACACACACACACACACACACACACACACACACACACACACACACACACACACACACACACACACACACACACACACACACACACACACACACACACACACACACACACACACACACACACACACACACACACACACACACACACACACACACACACACACACACACACACACACACACACACACACACACACACACACACACACACACACACACACACACACACACACACACACACACACACACACACACACACACACACACACACACACACACACACACACACACACACACACGACAACACAGCGGCACGCACGCACGCACGCCGCATATACAACGCCGCTATCACTGCCGCTCCACATCGACACGCACGCACGCACGCTCTCTCTCTCTCTCTCTCACACACACACACACACGCACGCACGCACGCACGCACGCACGCATACACAAACTTATACCCTTAAGGTGTGTCCCAATCTGGTGAGTGATTCTGAAGCGCTGATACGTCCTGTAAAATAGCCACTATACGGCTACAAACTACACATTCTTTTTGGCACGCGGGACTACATTCAACTTGAACTATGCCAAGGCTTCCCATGCAAAAGTGCTCGGAAACAATTCATACATGATTCCAAATCGTCACTTTTCTGGGCACTGTATGGGAAAAAACCGAATATTCCTGGATGTGGATTGTGGTCATTTTGAAGAAGAAACGCTTCGCTTGTCATGGTTGCAGTTCGAAGGTCCTAAAAGGCGTAGACTCGTTGGGTAATCGGGCCATGTGTAACGTCATCAACTCACGCCTATGGGACGGCGGCGTGACGTCTAAGGCGATGAGCAGCGGCTGTCGACCTCTGCCGCAGGTCAGCATTCTTGTCGCTGAGGTCGTCGGCATACCGAGCCAGCTGTCGAAGCGAAACTTCAAAATGGTAAGTAGAAAGCAGAAAAGCAGAATGGCCATCTAGGGTGTGCTTGTGTGTCTGTATCTGTGTCTGTGTCTGTGTCTGTGTCTGTGTCTGTGTCTGTGTCGGTGTCGGTGTCGGTGTCGGCGTCTGTGTGCGTGCGTGCGTGCGTGCGTGCGTGCGTGCGTGCGTGCGTGCGTGCGTGCGTGCGTGCGTGAGTGCAAGCGCATGTCTTTAATTGAACCGCACGAGTGAATGAGCGTGTTGTTTTTATGTACATAATAACTAAAGGTGTCCGTGTATTTGTGTGAATGCGCATGCGCGAGTACAAAAAGCTACACGTAACGGTGGCGGAGTGTGATTGGCTACACATCTGACGTGTTCGTCTGACAGGCGGCCAACGTGATGAAAGCGTTCGACAAATGTCTGGATGCCGTGGCGCTACAACACGACGTTATCCAGAAGAAAGATGGCTACACGGTCATGATAGCATCTGGTGAGCAAATCATAATTGCGCGCTGTCGCAGCCAATCGCCGCCATCGTAAGGTTAATCACGCCATAGTATGGCAAGATGTCGAATACCCAAGGCTGCTATTCAATAGTGACATTTAGAGACATGTTGTTCACGAATAGTAAACTTAAAGGAGAGTCAGTATGAAGCAAATAAAAAATGGCTTAAACGAATGATATTGTATATACACTTGTTTTCTGTGCAAAGATGACCAGTTTAGTACTCGATTTGTTTAGGCTTTAAAGAAAAAAGTCATTGTCAGTAATCATAAAATAATATCTAAATTACGTTGTACTTTCACAAAGTGCATAAACGCTGTTAAAACGGACATAACACATCATCTGGTTCCACCAAATTTGACTCGTTATGAGCGCGCTTTTCCCTTATAGTGGTTCTGTCTGTCTCGCTAGGTGTCGCCAACAGTTGTTATTACGACCACGCCTCCCATTTGGTTCAGTTCGCCGCCGACTTGCTGCACAAGGTGAAAGCCCTGCCGCTGATCAACAACCACAGACTCCACATCCGTATTGGCATCAACTCGGGTAAATAGTTGTCTGGTTTATGTCACATCTAATAGCAGTATTCAAACAACTGTGACCACTTTTATGTCGGTGTTAAATTACACCTGTTTCATATATGTCGGTGTACAATATTGTTAACAATTTTTTGGTAAATTTCAACAAGGGCACATCTATTGAAAGTGTTCAGCTGTGTTGTGTGTGTGTGTGTGTGTGTGTGTGTGTGTGTGTGTGTGTGTGTGTGTGCGTGCGTGCGTGCGTGCGTGCGTGCGTGAGTGCGTGTGTGTGTGCGCGCGCGCGTGTGTGTGCGCGCGTGCCTGCGTGCATGATACGTATACGTGTGAGTATATATATATATATATATATATATATATATATATATATATATATATATATATATATATAAAGCGTGCGTGCGTGCGTGCGTGCGTGCTGTGCATGCGTGCGTGCGTGCGTGTGAGTATATATATATATATATATATATATATATATATATATATATATATATAATACTGAACGGTGTCGAGATGTCTTGCCAGGACGCGGCGTCATCCCGTGGCCATGGGCACAAGTCCGTGCCGGAGTCGTCGGCACGTGGCCATACGCATCGACCGTTTTATTTACTTTCTGACCTAACCATGAAAACGACTTCTTACAGCAGCCAAACTTATCATCACATATCTTATGTACATATACACACACTAGGTTACAAAAAAATCATTTACATTACGGTAAAGGAATAAAACTAAGAAAACAAACTCACGCCACACTCGACACGATCTACGGGGTCTATGGTGGATATGCGTAGCTCAGTGTTTACCGTAGGGGTCGTAAAATAAATGACCTTCACAAATTCAGATTTTATGCTAATCATAAAGTAACCGTAACCTTAACTAAACCTAAGCTAACTTCAGCTAATCCTAAACTTACCCGAAACCCTAACCTTAAACCTTAACCCGAAAGACCCATCGACACAATACTGATATTACGATAAGCCATACGCATAGCGGCCACTGGCGGCGATGACACCGCGTTGCCGGCGAGTTTTAAGCGAGTTTATTTTGTGAAGTTTATTTGTTTAAATAATATTAGTGATTTTATTTTGTAACCTAGTGTGTGTATACATATACATATATAAGACATGTGAGGAGTAGTTTGGCAGTTGTAGTTTTTTCATAGTTACGTAAGAAAGTTAAAGATCGCCCGGGACCGATTTTGCGGCGGAGGACATGAAGGACAATATTCGTTTATATAGCTGCGAATTTTCGAATTTCGAATCCAATCCAATCCAATCCAATCCAATCCAATCCAATCCAATCCAATCCAATCCAATCCAATCCAATCCAATCCAATCCAATCCAATCCAATCCAATCCAATAGCGGGAAAACTTTCGAATATTTGAAATTTCGAATACGAATCGAATCGAATCGAATCGAATATTCCTCATCCGTAATATATATATATATATATATATATATATATATATATATATATATATATATAACATGGTTTTGCTTAAACCTAAAGCGAAAAACTCAGTTGATACTGGATGCGTGACACGGTTAACCGTAAGGTGTATGGGGCCAAAAGAAAAAGCCACATTCAATATGGCTTTATCAGCCATCAAATGGGAACCCCTATTTAGGCATGATTCATGTGCAGATCAGTATTCATATTATCAAACGGTTATTTGCAACCTGATGGAAATATGCTTTCCTACTAAAATTGTTACGAGGCATACGGCTGATAAGCCATGGGTCACAGACTGGTTCAGAGACTTAGTTCGTAAAAGAATGCGTGCTCACATGAGTGGTGATTTGAATCAAGCAAAAATATTGCGTAATAAGGTCAACCGAGCCGCTTCGAAACTTAAGTATAATTTTTACCAAACACAAATTGCAGCAATGCATGAATCGGGATCCCACGATTGGTGGAAGCATGTGAAAACAATAATGGCAAATCATGCATACAAGGTCTAGCTAACAAAACAACGGATGGTGATTGTGGCTTACTGGCCAGTACAATGAATGATTTCTTTGTGTCTGTGAGTGACCATTTGCCTCGGTTAAATAAGAGTCACAAGGTGTTCGACGTTAACGAGGAACTGCCGGATCAGTATGTGATAAGGTGTACTCCCTATGGAATGGAAAATGGCCAATGTAATACCGTTGCCAAATACAAGCCCCCTGTGTCGATTGAAAAAGACATTAGACCAATTTCACTAACTATCAATAGCTGCCAAGGTGTTTGAATCAATAATAATGAAATGGGTGGATAAAACAATTGAAGGTGAAATTGATGCTAAGCAGTTTGGGGGAATTAGCGGAACGTCCACAACAGACGTTCTTGTCGAACTGGTTCATATGTGGTATAAGGCGACAGATAAATTGGATTCTTATGTCAGAGTTGTAATGCTAGACTTTAGCAAAGCGTTTGATCTTATTAATCATCATTTATTGATAGATAAGCTACAGTCGTATGGGTTGCCCGCACATATTTTAAGATGGATGGCAACATTTCTATTAGACAGAGCTCAACGAGTAAAAATAGGAAATGAATATTCCCATTCTGGTCATCCCAATGGGGGAGTACCGCAAGGGACATTGTCTGGACCTAAATGTTTCCTTGTTTACATAAATGATTTAAGAACGACTGTTCCATTATATAAGTATGTAGATGACAGTACGTTATTTGAAATATGCGACAGAAATTATGTATCTGTTATACAAGAGTCGGTTGATATTGCTGCTAGATGGACAGAACAGAATGACATGAAAATTAATTCGGAAAAATCAAAAGAAATAATCATTAGTTTTGCACAAGATGGCAATTTCAGAAGCACTATCCCGAATATAAAGATTGATGGGAGGGATATAGCACAAGTTTGCCATGCCAAACTATTAGGTGTGACCATTTCTCAGGATCTGACATGGAACAAACATGTGGATAATATTGTGAAAAAGGCTGGTAAACGCTTGTACATGTTATATCAGTTAAAGCGTGCAGGGATTACACAGAAAGATCTGGTCAGTGTATATGTTAGTGTGGTGAGACCAGTTCTAGAATATGCATGTCCTGTATGGCACACTAACTTGCCCCAATATTTGTCTGACAATATTGAAGTTATACAAAAAAGGGCACTAAAATGTATTTTTCCTGGATTGGGTTACGCGGAAATACTTAGACGTGTTAACCTGGATACGTTGAATGTAAGACGGGACAGCATTTGCCTAAAAATATTTTGATAAAATTAATGTCGGCACACACAGATTAAATTATCTGCTGTCTGACAAGACATATCCAATATAATATTAGACAACAAAATGTGTACCCGTTACCAGTTACTAGAACGAATAGATTCCGTAACTCCTTTATGCCGTGGGCTTTATACAACTGTCAGTAAAAAGGCTATTAATACGGTATGATTTGCGGTATCAAATGTATTTCTATTGTATTTGTATGATGTTTTGATGAGTTAATTGTAACCTATTGTAATGTCAATCCAACTCAGTTGAGTTGCTAATAAAACTTGTGTTATTATTATATTAAATATCTATTGATACCACTCAGCCACGGATTGGATGATGAGTGCATTACTCAACAGCAATGCACCTTTGGTGTCCTGTTGCACAAGAATATGTTATGGTTTTACTAATCGTGTTCTTAACATTGACAATAACATGATAAAGAATGGTGTACAATTATATAAATATTAATAGTGAACAGATTTGAAATAGCTGGGCTGAATCACTGTATAGTGTAAAACGGTGACTTTATGTTCCTGTGTTCAGCTGAATAGGTATTCGGGTAGGAAAGTGTAAAACGTTTTGTTTTACCAGTCCTACGGAGTGGACAGTGTATACTGCGCCATATAAGACATACCTTGTTATACGTGTCTGTCTTTAGGTTTCAGTTTGTCTCTGGTTGTGATGCCGTTCAATTTGTTCTGAAGCTCAAAGACTTGTCTACATTTCCAGGTACTGTGGAGGCAGGTGTCATTGAACTGACGACAGATGTGTACCTGGGCTACTTCAGCGGTCGGTCGGTGTCAACGGCCGAGTCAATCGCGTCATCGAGTAAAGGTGGGTTCCAGGCAGTCGTTGCAAGACGCTCTCCGGTGTGGTGATTTAAACCGGATCACACCCACGGTGATCATCGTTTCCGGTCTGTCGGCTCCGTGGAACAATTTGCCTCCTACGTTCGGAACAGCAACATCAGTACCAGTGTATATAGGCACTACTCGAAACTCACATATATAATCAAACAAGCTAACCCTAACCCAAACCCAAACCCAAACCCAAACCCAAACCCAAACCCAAACCCAAACCCAAACCCAAACCCAAAGCCAAACCCAAACCCAAACCATAACTCTAACTCTAACACTAACACTAACACTAACACTAACACTAACACTAACACTAACACTAACACTAACATTAACCCTAAACCTAACCTTAAACCTAAACCTTGTTCCACATAAGAGCAACCCAAAATGGGCATTTGTACTTGCGTGGTTGGCAAGAAGCCACTGCCGAGGACGCATTTGGTCTCATCGGGGTAAGGGCACCGGCTCCTACGTAATAGCTCTGGTCAACGTGTGTCAGTTTCATCGCCGTTTAATAATAATAGTAATGTTTTCTTATTTCAGACACAGTCCTTACGTACATATACATGTAAAAAATAGATATATTTAAAGACACTCAATAATAATTAGAGAAATAAAAAAAATTGTTAAATCATACAAGTAAATAAATAATAAAAAGACGGATAAACATATATACATATTTGTTTACCCATTTTTTATTTATTTTTATTTGTATGATTTAAAAGATTTTCTATTTTATAGTTTTTATATCTAGTTATATTTGAGTGTTTTTAATACATCTGTCTTTTTACATGTACATATAGACTGTGTCTGAAATAAAACTCATTACGTATAATAAAATTGATATAATAAAGAAATATAATCTTGCACACCTAGTGTCCACTTTAGATAGATTTAAGTGGCATATAGAAATGGAAATAGTGAGATTGGTATTGATAATTGTGTAACTATCATTATAATCATTGTCTTCATACAAGATGTTTCTGTAATTTATAATTTGTTTGTATATATTATCATATATAGCCGCTTTTTCCAAAACCGCTGTGGGGTAAAACGCCTATGTAGGCGTATAGGGCCTGCAAGTGGGTCACGATACATTGCGTGACTCCGCGCGACTGGAGCTTATTGGGACTAAGCGAGACTAATTGGGGACTGGACACAAGAATAATATTCTAACGATGGATGACAGTTGTAGCTTCCGACTGATGAATACTAGGAAAATCAGTTCATAAATATCTTGTGTTATACGTTTCTTATCTTAAATGTCCGATTTAATATAGAGTTTATCACACTATCATAGACACATAGCGATTTACGTTGTGCAGATAATAGACACGATGTTAGACCGCATGTGTCTTTTACGGAATTTTCGTTTTACTTTGCTGTACGTTGTGGTTTCGATAAACAATTACATCTGACAAGTTGTCTAAATGCACATAATCATAACACATGTATACGTTTGGCCCAAACAGGTTGTACTGCGCGAAAACTGGCACTCTTCATTATTAGTCAAGATCGCCAAACACAAGTACTTGCCGCTATCGCCATGGCAACCATCATAATAATCGATTAAAATTCATTATTTCCGTGATCATTGTCACCGGCAAAGTGTTCCACTGCTTCGGCTTGTAATAATCCTTCGGACAATATAACTGAAATACGCTATTTTGGAACAGTTCGATTATTACGACCAAAAACAAAACAAAGTCCTATATGTTAACATGGAGTATATGGACCTCCTGCCCCCAACTGCCCCCAGCCTCGTTTTCGCGCGCGAGACTTGCACGCCCTATTGCCTCATTAATTGGTAGGCGTCTCGCCCCCCCCCCCATTTTGATCGGTAGGTGTCGTCCAGTAAGCGTGCGTATTATCACCCACAGTTAATGCTGCTAATAAGTTTACAACTTATTTATGAGGATACATGTCTAGTGGCAACACTCTACTTTCAGTTACGATTACTTTATTGACACAAAGGTAGACGTTAATTTTAACATCAAAGCCAAGAAGAAAAATGTCGATTTCCATACCTTGAACATGCACATTAACGCTCTTGTCAGAGGAAAGCGAGACACGGCAGCAATTGAAAAACATAACGTGTGGTACAGTGCATTAGGGTTTCGTTAGAGAAGTGGTATGAACGTATTGTGTTACAAGGGCATATTACCCCACCCTATCCTACTTTAACGCTGCGCTGTGTTCATTTATTTGCAGTGGAAGGAATATTGGTGACGAACAACACGTATCAGCTGTTGATGTATCACGACAGTATCATGGAAAGAGTTGAAGTGACCGATGTTGACACAGAGGTAATACCGATGTCGCGCTTACATTTTCAGGGGGTTATAAACTATCCGGGTGACATTTCTGTGCATGTGCGATAAATGTAAAATGCAGCGAAACGCAAAGCATTTAATGTATACATACCATGGGTTGTTCGTTAATTCTCCTGTGGCGATTATTGTGAAGAGTTGCTTAAAAAGTCGTTCAATGCATTAAAATATTACGTTTGTTTAAATGACTGTCACGGATTATGGCGCATTGCAGTCACATGGCTTGCATTTGCTATCAAACCTTTTTTCAAAACCTGTTTGTCTCGTGTTAATTTGCGAAACATACCTTTGCTGAAAGGTTATATACGTCATTTTGCTTATAGTGAGCGATATATATCAGCCTAAAGATGTGTTTAATATAAGATTCAGCGGGAAGCGGTAACGTACTATGGTAACTAATGACAACAGACTGGCGCATGCGCAGAAACTTTATCCGGAATATGTAAGCACTACACTGACACTGCGTTAACGCTGATTATCCAGTCTTACACCGGAAGTATGTTATCGCCCAGCAGTAGGGGTGTCACATAGACAATGGGTAGATTATTAATTTTTTATTCACATTTCGTGTCGAAATTTCCTCCTGAATTAATACATTCCGTTAAAGATGTCTGGTTACAACTAATCATCATATATAATTAATTTGTTATCACAACTATTACTCGTTTACGTGCAATCCAAAATGTTCTATGATTATTTGTAAAGTTCGAAACAACTACAAAATTGGTTAAACCGGCTTCTTGAAATAATTTTGCAAATGTTTCAATAAATGTGTCTTGAATAAAACAAGTAAACAACCCAGTACTGTCATTTGCAGGAAGCCTGGGGCCCTAACTATTGGGTCCACGCACAGAAATGGGACGCTTCCAAGACAAGCGCATTCAGCCGGACTGTGTCCGGGACGTCTATTGTCAACATTGGTGGGTCATTGAGTATTTCCTATCAATAGAGTGAACAAATAAACTTGTGTAAGATTCGATGCAGTAACACAGGTTTCGAAACCGTGGTTTTCTCTATTGAGTGTGCTCCATCAAATATGGAAGCCGTCCGTCCGCATTAGCGCTATTCCTGAATACAAACCTAAACAAATCAATGTAAAATGAGTCATAGAAGAACATGTTTCGAAACCGTGGCTTTCTCTATTGAGTGTGCTCCATCAAATATGGAAGCCGTCCGTCCGCATTAGCGCTATTCCTGAATACAAACCTGAACAAATCAATGTAAAATGAGTAATAGAAGAACAGGTTTCGAAACCGTGGTTTTCTCTATTGAGTGTGCTCCATCAAATATGGAAGCCGTCCGTCCGCATTAGCGCTATTCCTGAATACAAACCTAAACAAATCAATGTAAAATGAGTTATAGAAGAACAGCGGTGCTTGATCTTTATAGTTGTATCGATATTAAAGAGTAAGCGGTGATTGCAAAACTTCACGAAGTACTGCAGCGCCGCATACGGGTGTTTAGATGGTCATGTCACCGTATCGCAGGAAATGAACTGATATATTGGCGCTAGTTTTCGAATCGAACACATTATTATTATTATTATTATTATTATTATTATTATTATTATTATTATTATTATTATTATTATTATTATTATTATTATTATTATTATTATTATTATTATTATTATTAAAATAACTTACATTGTGCTTAAATCCTTGTGATTCAAACTCACAACAGGATCAATACAAAAGAGTTAATCGATATTAGGGTCAATATACAACTCCAGTTGATGAATAGGCAAGGTTGTAAAGGTATGTTTTAAAGTGAGGGCGGACTTTAGCAATATTTTCAGTTGATCTAACACTAAGAAATGTATTCGAAAGAGTTGGTGCAGCTACAGAAAAAGCCCTGTCTCCAGTATTTGTGCTGACTTTAGGGACAACCCATAAGTCAGAACCAGATGATCGAGGTTTTCATACAGTAGTAAGTAATGGATGTGCATACGATAGTACGGATCTTTTTTAAAGATGATACGATAACGGACAGAAAGCCAATGCAGAGACTTTAGAAAAGGAAAAGAAAGAATAACACGTGGAGGTCTATTCATAACCTTTGCTAAGCAATTCTGAACAAGTTGTAATTTTGTGGGATCCTTAAAAGCAGTATTTTGAAAAAAAATATTTACAGTAGTGTAGCATATATGGAATTACAATAGTGTAGTATACTAGTGACTAGCGCAGTTGCAATGTTTTTAGCAACAGAAAGAGGCAATGCCAACGATTACGCCATAAATCACGAATGCTATAATAACACGTTCGACAAATCTGAGAAATGTATTCTCTAAAACTAAAGTTGTCATCAAAATTTACCTCTAAGTTCCGTGTTGAAACTGCAGACATAACATGCTGACTAATGTATATTTACATTTGACTGGCCATCAGATCGAGGTACCGTTATGAAACCACCCTTACTTGTATGCGCTAATTCTATATCACGATATATGCTTTGATATCATGCGCAATTGTGTGTTACTTTTATTTGTAGGCAAAACGGACGCAAACTTAGCGAAAAGAGTAAACGACATGGTTGTCTATGACATTGAGTAGACAACCAGCGCCATCTCTCGGACAAAGAAACTTCGTCTTCTAGAAAAACGTGTTAACGTTTGAAGTACTTTGGATTCGGTGTGCATTCTCAAAGGAGAGTCCCCCTTCCAAACCTCTGGTTCCACACCTCCAAATGTGGTGCTATCTACCATACCAACACGGCAACAAGTTGATTGTATATTCAAAATGGCGGCTGATGGTGAGGTATAAACAATTCGACGGCTTTTTGCTGTTTACGACAGCTTTAACTTAACATAACTATAAACACAAGTGACGTTAGCATGCGATCAGTCAAACTGTATACATCAACATTAATCATAATCTTTGTATGCAAATGATTTCTTGATAAAACAAAAAAGTAATTTTTGTAGCAAACAAAACAATTGTGGCCATAATTAAAACGGAAAATACAAAATATATCCGATCGTTT
>JAODUO010000815.1:120000-122500 GCA_025642075.2 Ridgeia piscesae | reverse complement strand
TTGATCAGTCTATTGGGACGATTATCGATTGTGTGGTATCTGGATGCGAATTACAGGAAAGACCATTGAAAGAATACGCTAAGCAGCTGCAAGAAATCGTTTTAACGTCTATGAGGTACCACAATAACAAATCCGACAGATGGCGCTCTGACGCCTCTAGGGTCTTTGTGCCGTCTTTTACGTATTCTTGACGTGTGTAAAATGCGGCACCGTTTTGCTGAATATTTTGCGGAACTCTTGTTTAAATCATCATACAATCAGCTGTTGAACTCGCATTACACCGAAGCCTCACACATAGCTAAATATGGATACAGTCTGACATGTCCGTCAATGTGAAGGTATATTATGTACATTAATGTACATTTACAGCCGATGGAACGTCGACTGGTGGCCCGACGACAGGTGTGCTGGCTCGATGCCAGAAAGGATGTTTAAAATCATCTACAGCTCGCCGTATGCATCACACGAGACTGCTACGTCTTCACACATAGTTAAATATTGATATCGTATAACATGCCCGTCAATATGAAAGAATAATGTTTACATTAATGTACATTTACAGTCGATGAAACGTTGCGGGACGTTCGATTGAATTCACTGCCAAAATGGCGTTGTTTTGGCTGTTCTCTCTATTGACCACACATACAGCATGCTGTTCTGTCTATTGACCACACATATGGCATGCCCAAAAGCCCACATACTAGCTATCGCTGGCTACGCGCCTGCACGGTCAATGGCTAATTGATGATGATTTAAACAAGCGTTCAGCAAAACATGCAAACAAATCCATGTTAGTCGCTAGAGGCGCTGATATGCAACTAGGGTCTAGTTGCGTATTGGCGTGGATTTGTGGAACCCCATTACAATCAAACGAGGGACACAGTCATTATTTGTTCAGCCATCTTTGACAGGTCACCTAATGAATTTGTATATCACATTTGGCTTTTGAGGTGACATTATCTATCAAAATACCGCTGCATCGTTTGGGTTTTTGCAATAGTAGTTTTTTTTATATAAAGTTGCTAAATAGATCAGGTTTACTTCAAATGCGTGTTGCCGAGATGTGTTAGCACCAGAAGAATTCGCTTATCGACAACAAGAGGTTGGCAAATTTTTTGACTAGCATGACGAAACCACAAAGAGATCGTATGGTATTATATTATTACATATTTCAAAACTAATGTATTGGTGTTGGTTTTCCGCTTTAAAATGCATTTGGTTCAGACATGCCAGACATTCGCTACCAAAAGATGACGTCATCTAGTCTCACATCCCTAAGACTGGATGTCACTTCAAAATAAATCAAACGCAAATAGTATAATCAAGATGCGGCTCAACATAAAACAAACCATTGTTGCAATAATAAGGTTTTTCTGTCTATTTATTTCCTATTATGTATTTCTATTACCAGAGCAAAATCAACCAAAATCCACTTGATGGAACATCTTTTACACATCATTTTGATAAGTGGTCGAACGTGTAACTGAAATGTAGGATTAAGCTCTGTTCATGTTGTATAACAACTACCCGTATCTGTAAACAGATGTCTATCCCTTTGAGAGTGCGCTACGGCAGTTGGGAGTATACCGTGCATTATGCTCAGTAGTTTACCAATCTGTCCTAAGGGCAGCACTTACGTTCCCCTACGGAGGATACGTTGTTGTTAGTATTCCCGTTACATATTGCTGGTCTGCCTGTGTCTCGTGTTGAACATTTGCCGCACCAGGCGATGTTGTGTCATGCGCTGTAGGTAGTCCAACCACTTCCGGCGGGGCACCTAAGGAACTTGGTTTTCTCTTTAATGCTTTTATTTTGTGCGTAAATTTGGAAATGAAATGCAACTGAGTTAAACTATGAACATGTAACAAAAATGGTATCAAAACGTCGCAACCATGTAATAATCACAAACCTCTGTGGTATTTGATCGTGATGACATGTTCAACACACACCACATTTTCGGTCGAGGGTGATTAGAATCCACCTACCGTCCACCGCCTTCAGGTCCTGAACAATTTAATTAAACCTCAAGTTGCATGTGTTTTTCGGAAGAGACACTAATTGCATGTTGTGTGGGGCCTCTACGTCGAGGATACGGAACACACTCACCCAAGGATCCCGACCTGCAAAGAATCATTTGGGAGCTCATTAGCTGTAAAAACATCTGACATGAGCACTTTCTCTAGGCGGACGGACAACGAACGCACACGGACACATACGTATACGCACGCGCGCACACAGGCTCAACCATACCCAACCACTCATTGCATTTGAGAATTGTGACTATTCTGGCAACTGGGTGTTTACCAAAATCCGTCAGATGACTCCATTGAGGATCTCTAAAATCAAAATTCTAAACATTGTGACTCTCTTTGGACAAAACTGTCCAATCGCACGTCCTTAGGGTGCTCCAAAAACCTCTAGTTGCACCACCAAGGCTGAACAAAACATACAAACATACTATCATTATATATATATATTATATATATATATATATATATAT
>JAODUO010000815.1:107500-115000 GCA_025642075.2 Ridgeia piscesae | reverse complement strand
CGCCTCATAGCCGCCGTCCACCAATCCGATAAATTGCCTCGACAATTACGTGAGTGTCAGTACCGAAGGCGCCACTGCGCCGCACTCGCTCGAGCTGTCAGCAGTCGGGCACGGTGATGCCTTGAACGCTCTCGTGTGGACTCCGCGAGCCATGGCCGGAAACGCGGTTGAAGCCGATGTATACCAGCATGCATTGCCGCCTCGCTATCGCTTCCGGGACCTCATATGGGGCGATCATCTGCCCGACGACGACAGGTCAGCAAACGTGTTTCGTGTGGAGTGATAATTGTTAAGTCGGTCATCGCGGTGTTTATACAGGAAGTGTCGTAGGTTGATGTATAATACATTGAGGAGCGGTGGTGTTGTTAGAATATCGGGTTCCTGACGGAAGGATCCCGCTTTCGTATCCTATTGCTGTGGACAATTTCGTCCACTCCATATTGCTTCAGTTCAGTTTGCAGTGTACATGTTCACTTGGCTATAAACGGTGGTGGATGTTTGTATACGCCCAGTCTTTGCGATGTGTTGCCGCGTGGCTGACGTTTCCCACAGAAGTCGGGATGGTATTTGAGTAAACATGTCTGCCTGAGTGTAATGTTAGGCGCTCCAGGTAATCTCAAGGACATGATACCGGGCAGACGAATGTGAGAGATTACGTTATTTTAATATCATTTTACCTATGGCAATTTGATGAAAATCAACACTGCGATTCCGTGGGCTAGCGAAAGCTATCGACAATCACTAGAAATGCTGACAGCGTCTATGTGTTATGAGTACGCAATTAGGCAAATATTTGTTAAAATATTACGGTTTTTATTGTGATATAGTAAACACATCAAGGTGATAATAAAATAAATAAAATGTAAACATGGCTTTAACTTGGCAATGACTAAATTCATGATCTTTAAACAGACATCGGATCTAATGTTTAGCCACTCCGGATGTTCGCTTCAATCAGTTGGACTGAGCCAGCTGAGAAATGCATCGGTGACCGATATGTTGTGTTAGCAGACATGCTATTTTCGTAAGGCTGAAAGCTACAGTAAACATGGCAGATGCAAAGCCAGTGACTAGTTTATGTATAGATGCTGTCGCATTGTATGTTATGCAAACATGTACATACAAGCCTCGAACGCGCGCACACACACACACACACACACACACACACACACACACACACACACACACACACACACACACACACACACACACACACACACACACACACACACACACACACACACACACACCACACACACACACACACACACACACACACACACACACACACACACACACACACACACACGCGCGCATACACACACAAACCACAAACAAACACAACACTACACAACACACCGCGCGCGCACGCACGCACGTACGCACGCACGCACTACCACTACCTTCATCTGATTACTGTACACTGCTGCGTGTTTGCGTTACTATGGATTGTTAATTTGGTCACACGGTGCTTCGTACGGTTGATGCAATATAATCGTCGTAAACACAGAGCCACGTGTACATTATTTATAGCGACATGTCTATGTTCGTATCACGTGATCTACAACGCAGCACATAACGTATCGCCATCGTACCTGCACGTGTTCTGTTCTGGTGACATGAAAGCTATAATCACAGCTGTAACGTAAACCATGGGCCGTCCGTCCGTCCGTGCGTGCGTGCGTGTGTGCGTGTGTGCGTGCGCGTGCGTGCGTGCGTGCGTGCGTGCATCCGTCCGTTCATCCGCCCGTCCGTCCCTGAAAGTTCTGACACTGTCGATAGACATGTAGCAGTCAGTGACGTAGCCAGGTGTTTATGTTGGAGGGGGCGATATATGACAAGTATCAACGTGAATATTACCAACACTTAGCCACGTACTCTGATAAAACAATAATAACATTCTTAGGCCTATCTCGTGAATAATGATGCGTTGACATTCAACCAGTAATTTTACAAAGTGCAACGTTGCTACTTGTTAACATTCACGACAGGACGTTCCAACTAATCAATAGAACATTGACTAGATAATTTTTTTGTTACAATATGCAATTTGACCTTAGTCTAGTAACCAGGCAACCATTATTTAGCATCTGTGTGTGGATACATTAATAGCTATTAGCCGTCACGCCCTTTGAGCATGATGACATTTTCGTTTCCCTGTCACCTCTGCCCTACGACAGAAGCGGATGATTCCTCCAGTTTGGGTAACATAATCCTATTTGAATGATGACAAATATAACAGGCATACTACACAGGCATACCTACACACGCTGTACTTTGTCACTCTATGTATCAGGCAGCCAGTTATTGGGCCTTAGTTCCCGACATCCCTAATGTTCAGCGATTCGGGGTCATGGCCCACTAGTAGCTGTGGCGACGAGCCACCTAGCATACTCACCTGTGCAGTCATTATGTCAGTATTCCGAGAAGTACGGGCGCATTCTTCGTTTGATAGACGTCGGATTTCCGATCGTAGAAACAGTACTTGTGTAGCGTTATCAAGACAACTAAATTGTATTCCTACGCTTTAATTAATAAATTATTTCATATGTGGAGTGCATAATGCCGAAACAACTTGTATTCATATATTTTATTAAGCACAATGATCGTAATTTGAAAATTTCCTACCTGAAAGACGTTCAAATGGTAAACAAAACATCAAGTTACAAAACAATCTTTGTTGCAATATTATAGACGCTGGCCGAGTTAACCGCAATACCATTTGATGCTAATGATGTCGCATTTTCCTACATTCAACACTATATATTTCCTGTTATTAGTTAGTACGCCTCCTAAATGACTGGTTCTCTTTAAATTACCCCCAGAGCCCTTGACCAACTAACTAAATCACTAAGACAGAGGGCGTTAACACGTGACCGCCAGGGACGATCCATGCAGCTGGGTGAACTGGAGCAACGTGGCGTAAACGAAATTGACAATTCGATACCGCAGCGAAAGGATTCGCAGCCGGAACCTCCCGATTGAGAGTCGGAAGTTGTAGCAACTATGTCGATAGTAGCAATCTAGGAACACTATATAATTAGGAGAGCAACTGCAGCGTGTTATGTCATGAAGGTCACGCAGAATTGATTATCTGGTTGTCAAAACGTACACCAACAAATTCGTTACAAACATGTGATGTTTTTATATTAGAAATATGAATAAAATGAAAATCGTATGTTTCTTGTTACGCGGATTATCTAGATCCGCAGATTCACAATTAGGTGATGTCTTCTTCTTCTTCTTCTATTAATCAGCCAACATCAATGTTGTGATGATTATGCTGATTTGAGGAGGTTGCAGTAGACACTTCTGAAATGTAGTGAAAGGGTGTGTGGCATAGTAGATGGGGACAGTAGACATAAGAAATAAGAGGGGATGGGGAAGGGGAGGGGTGGTCTGTCTGGTTACAGGTGGGCAGCAAGCCTGGTCTTGAAACAGTCCAGGGACTTGGCTGCCACTATTTCCTGGGGCAGGCTGTTCCATTCGGGGATGGTCCGGGGGAAGAATGACATCTGTCTGTACTGTGTCCTGCAGTAGGGGATATTGTAGCTGTGTGTGTTGTCCAAACATGGCACAGTTGCTTTTGTTCTCATTATATCTGTTACATAAAATAATAACTCATAAGTTGATCATCGTCGTTTAATCTTATGGTGCTGATGACGATGGCTACAAATATATACACGCATACTCTTAAAGCGTCCGCGTACTTGATTACTAGCGTTCCCTGTAAGCGTCAGCACTTTGTTTGGCTCCGGTCACACGATAGTATTGACGTCTCTTTGAATCTCCAGACAAACAGTAAGAACGTCTACTTGGTATATTCTGGTCGTTGGACATTTTGTGTCACATAATCCTGTCTGGCATTTGCTGTAATAAATAGACGACTCGACGACAGAGCTGTGCTGATGGCGATCACGTATTTCTACTGCAGATCCAATCATTCCCGAGTGGGTGTTTTGTCGCAGCTGTGCGTGTTGTCATTCGTCACACTGCCGCAATGTGACTGTCCGGTAGACAGACCGTCCAAAGCAACATGACAGGATAGGGTAATTTTTCACTTCTTGTGGAATAACACGACAGTAGTCCCCTACCGGATATATACCTTTGCATACTGCGCATGCGCGCAAAGAAATATTAATTGACCTACGTATCTGACCTATAATCTAACCTACACCCACTAGCTGGGTTGTCGTGACCGATTCGATCACGACAGTTCCAGTTCCGTGTTGTGAAATCTCCTTAGAACAGCTCTTGCTGACATCTCTCATGTTGTGACCTGTCATTTGCTAACTGCATGTTGTTGTACCAGATTGATAAACCTGACATCGCTCGATATAACTGCAAACGTGTCAGACGCACACGAGTTTTATTTTGTGAATTGTTTTCGTTTTATTACGTTTTTACATTTACCAACCGTCCTGTTTATACGATACATTTTGTTGATATATTTGACAGTATTCAGTTTAAACAGGTTGATATCCGGATATTTTGTCCTGTACATATGACATTTACTACAATTATAATAATAATAAAAAATATGTTTGACTGTTTCCGTTTGAAGGGATCCATTCCAGTTTTAAGTCTTACATTTAACCATTACATGAATGCTAAGTTACAGTAATACGTCTGTTGGATTCCAACCCACCCAAGACAAATGAGTTCTTGAAAACAATCTAATGAAATTACAACGCAGTGTCATGTTGACGTTTCCAATAACTTGACACATTGTCGCGTAGTGCATATTAAACTCACACACGAAGTTGGGTTATTAAATACAATTATCTTCTGGGAGTTAATGCAGCTCACACATGAATGCCATAGAAAGGATTAGCACAACAAATGCGCTAGTTCAACTTCGCATTCTCAATCGAATGCTCTTACTGCCGTCTTGAAGCGTGCATGGGCAAGTTCGTTCACTCGGTTGACTGAATTACGTGGTTTGATTTGACTCCTACTAAATACTTAATATAATTTAATCCTGACTTGATCTTCAATAAGCCAGAGGCACCGTATCTCGGATGCCATTACACCCTTGAGTCTACGGCAACATCAAACACAGTGTCCAGGTCATAGGATTAAGATTTTACGTCGTAATGCCGAGAGTATTAGCAGCGGTAAACCTTAGTTTGCAGCCGTGCTAATACAATATGCGCTGTTGTTATTAACTTGTAGTTAGTCTATAGAGTAGAGATGGAACTGGGTGGGCGGGAAGCCATATGACGACTACGTGTGCTGAATTCCATAGGCGCATGTAGCATTCAAAGAAGCAGCCGAATGCCTCGGGACTACTAGAAATGCAGACTAGCGAAGGTATGCGTCTAAAGGTGTTGTGGTATTTCCAGTCCAAGATTATTTGAGGGAGACAGCGGATACGCTAGATGTGGAAACTGCTACAGATCGCATTCGTGCACACGCTTACATACGCAAATGAATAATGTATGAATAGAAACATCGGTAGATACATATAGCCACCATATGCAGGCACCTCCCATCCCCCTCATACACACACGCGCACACGCACACACACACACACACACACGCACACACGCACAGACGCACACACGCACACACGCACACACGCACACACACACACGCACACACGCACACACGCACACACGCACACACGCACACACGCACACACGCACACACGCACACACGCACACACGCACACACACACGCACACACGCACACACGCACACACGCACACACGCACACACGCACACACGCACACACGCACACACGCACACACGCACACACGCACACACGCACACACGCACACACGCACACACGCACACACGCACACACGCACACACGCACACACGCACACACGCACACACGCACCACGCACACACGCACACACGCACACACGCACACACGCACACACGCACACACGCACACACGCACACACGCCATTCCAATGTGGAAGAAAGCTGTAATTGACTTTGATCTCTTACGAACGTCTAGAAAAAATATAATACGCGAAAACTCTTCGTACGGAAAATACCCACGACTGTCTGTAACTAGGCACTCATTCGTACAGCTGAGTGAACTACAGCAATGTGGCGTGAGCGAACTTGCCCAAGGTTCGTAAAGACTAGCTAGCTAGAGCCGACTCAAACCCGACGTGTCTTCGTTGAAAGTCGAACGTTCTAACATCTGTGCCACGGCGCATCACTGAGGTTACGACGAAGAAAGACGATGAGACGCCGTCGCCTCAACTGCATGAACCAGACAAACATATCACAGCAAGTCGACAGTAGTAATTTCACTGCGATATAATCAGCGAAATGTCCCGTCCGACAGTGCCTCGGGTGCTTGATTGCGCGCGACTGATTATACGCTTGAAGGCTGCAGTGACACTCGCAAGATCTATGTTATGTTTATGACAACATGATTCATAGGTCGCATGCGCGGCCTGGAAAAGCAGTTTGTCAGCGCGCACATATAAAACGTTGCCGTGGCATCGCGCAACTGGACCAGGGCTGCCTACAACAGCTGCCTGAAGTGTACGGCTCTGCCAAGTACAGGCGCAATCAAATTACCGCGATATCATTAGGAATCGCTTCAGATCAGCAGATCTGTAAACGTTCGTTTAATTCGGGGTGGCCGCAGCGACAAATGGACAAAAGAAGAGCTGTCGGGTTACCATGGAGACGAAATGCGGAATCCTCTTAAACATTGTCCGTGTGTTCCCTAGGTATTGATCCCGAGTCGAATCATGTCGTGCTGTGGCATGAGGCGGGTACAATAGCGGGACAAATTGGTCGTTGGTTAATGGATGCGTTGAGGCAGAGAGAGACAGAGATAACCAGGGCAGTTGGTTGGCCGTATTTATTGCGCCGTTGTAGGAGAGCTCATTGTTTGTTGTTATTGTTGATGTTGCCATGGTAGTTGGATCGCAGTGGTACCGAAGGAGGTATTAGTTTGATGACTATTACTACGGTTATTGTTGTTGTTTTGTTGTTGGTGCTGGTGATTGCAGAGGTTATGGTGGTGGTGGCGGCGGTGGCGGCGGCGGCGGCGGCGCCGGCAGTGACGCTGTTTCTGGCTGACATTGTTCTCCGGCGTTGCCGAACGTGATTTGTTATCTAAGGAGGATTACTCGACGACACGGTTTGATGTCTCTCCATCGAGGGAATGCAATTTCACAATCATCGCGATGATATTCAGACGCAGGCATAATAACCTTTCTCCACGTAAGAGGAGATTTCCCTTCTAACGGTAGCCGCGAACCACTCAGTCAATTCCACGAATCATCCATCATTCGTCGATTAGACGCATCCAGTTCACCCGACCTCTCCACCCCACCCCGTATCCGACGTCTGGCATCAGTGGAGCCGAATCGAATCGAATCGAATCGAATCGAATCGAATCGAATCGAATCGAATCGAATCGAATCGAATCGAATCGAATCGAATCGAATCGAATCGAATCGAATCGAATCGAATCGAATCGAATCGAATCGAATCGAATCGAATCGAATCGAATCGAATCGAA
>JAODUO010000815.1:75000-102500 GCA_025642075.2 Ridgeia piscesae | reverse complement strand
AGTCGTCATAGGTCCCGGTGATTATAAGTCGTCATAGGTCCCGGGGGTCATCAGTCGTCATAGGTCCCAGTGAGTATAAGTCGTCATAGGTCCCGGTGATTATAAGTCGTCATAGGTCCCGGGGGTCATCAGTCGTCATAGGTCCCAGTGAGTATAAGTCGTCATAGGTCCTGGCGGTTATAAGTCGTCATAGGTCCCGGGGGTCATCAGTCGTCATAGGTCCCAGTGAGTATAAGTCGTCACAGGTCCTGGCGGTTATAAGTCGTCATAGGTCCCGGGGGTCATCAGTCGTCATAGGTCCCAGTGAGTATAAGTCGTCATAGGTCCTGGCGGTTATAAGTCGTCATAGGTCCCAGTGAGTATAAGTCGTCATAGGTCCTGGCGGTTATAAGTCGTCATAGGTCCCGGGGGTCATCAGTCGTCATAGGTCCCAGTGAGTATAAGTCGTCATAGGTCCCGGTGATTATAAGTCGTCATAGGTCCCGGGGGTCATCAGTCGTCATAGGTCCCAGTGAGTATAAGTCGTCATAGGTCCTGGCGGTTATAAGTCGTCATAGGTCCCGGGGGTCATCAGTCGTCACAGGTCCCGGGGGTAAATCAGTCGTCATATGTCTAGATGGTTATAATTCGCCACGTTTCCCGAAGGTTACAAAGTCATTATAGGTCCCAGGCTTATAAGTCGTCATAGGTCCCGCGGTGATAATAACTCGTCATTTGTCACGGCAGTTATAATTTGTCACAGTCACAAAACCCGGCGTAGGTTGAACAATCTTCCGCAGTGACCTTCGACCTGCGATGACTTGTCGCCGTCGCCATTCGGTGTCCGTGTAGACCGTACAGGTGTGTTGCCAGGCGCGCAATTCATTGCTGCCTTTTCCGGGAAATTACAGCAGGATGTCAGCACAAACTGAATGATCATGTACTAATTTACAGCACGGTTTAGTGCTGTTTCTTTTACCGTCTCTTTATAGTCACTCGTCGTTTAGGACTGCAACCGACGACACAACAGCCCGGGAATGATGGCGACGAAGCGGGATTTGAATATCGATTTCGGCACGGCTTCGTATAGTTTTCTTTGACCACATCGTGATATGCGTCCGTCGATTAGCACTTCAGTTGACCACAGAGCAGCGCCTGAGCTGTCCGGCCATTAGTCGTATATACTGACCACCTGTGCGTGTATGTTGAATGTGTTGTTTCCTTCTCTTCAGCCACACACTGGGAACTATTGCAGATCCAAAATAATCTATGACAACTGTGTCAACTCTAAGCACCATTGAGCCAATGCGGAATCATCAAATTAGCACAAGTTCACGGTTTTATGTAAAACTATAAAAGGGGCTTATCATTCGATGCGGTGATGACATGTAACCAATGGATCTTGCAGATTTCGATGCATGTAAAACACATTTGTGTAATTGATTTGGATATATTGCAGTGAATCCTAGCTATTTAGCAACAGAGTTGACGTGAGAGTCGTTTTTGCGAATAATTTTATGTCTGTCTGCATTAGATAAGCCGTATCCATTTCACGCGCTCAGACACGAATCGATGTCTACATTTCACAGCTCGAAACGTAGAAAGTACAATTATCCTAGCTGACTTAAATGTCGACTTGACAGTGATATGTCACCAATTAACTGGATAACATTTGTCAAATACTGTAATTTTCGTCTCTCTAGATAAAACAGTGTGACAGATGTTACCAGTCAGACAGATGGCCTTCAAAACAACTACATCGTGTCTTTATGCGCAATCGGTCCTAGAGACACGGACACGTGCATATGCTGCCTGCTGTCTACTAAAATGTATTTTAATACGGTCACTTACTTTAATTGCAGTTAGGTTTTCGACATTAAAGGGTAAATAGGCAATGTGTAAAAATAGAATGGAGCACAGGTATGTGTACATATAAGTCGTGCAAACATAACCTTGTGGTGTAAATAAGCATAGCGTGTCTACGAATGCATGACAAGATTTAAGCACCATGCTCTTTTTTCCACAGTTGGGGTCAAAAAGAGTCTAACCGCATATCCAGTATTTAACATACATGTACATAAAAGAGATCATAAAGAAACAATTCTAGAATGTTTACAATGTCACTCTTTTCTAGACTAAAGATGTTCACCATAACGATTGCTAGTAGTGAATTTCAGTTTGCCTCTTACATCCAACTCCAGCAAACACACTTGCGACATCTTAGCCGTTGTATGGTTGCCTCGTAGCCGTGACATGAAATGATAAATGAGAATGCATTGATTGTTGCAATACGATGGCTTCATATGGGAGTTAGTTCACGTGTCTGTGACAACTTGTAGTGTGGCTATCTCAATGCCTACTCCTGATTATCAATAAGTCTCATCGTCATCCGTCAGAAATCCCATAACTGCAAAATGAGAAATACCAATATTGAGACAGATTAGATCAGTAGATGCAATATTCACCGGAATGTAGAACTTCACACTGCTTGTTATTAATTATTTTTGTTGTGACATAACTGGGTTTGATGAAAAATGCAACGCAAATAAGAATTCACCAGACAGCGAGTGTATACCCACGCGATAGAAGAGACATCGTTTACGGTATAACACGACGAGTATTTATTGCTGTTACCTAAGATGTTGTAAGCTGATCTTCAGCTGAACTATAACCAGAATGTCAAATGATATGGATTTATACTAATCCAAGCTAGCTCACCCAGAACGTCTTCTTTGTGCCTTACACGTAAGACAGACGAAACGAACACGGCACAAACATAACAACACTATGCGTCGTAATTCCTAACAGAGTAACAGTCTCATCTGGGTAACACCACATTAACACCCATTGGATTTCATGGCAACACCTGAAATTACTCACTTTGAAACATACAAACCCAAAATTTGGGTGGGAATGGCATGTTTATGTTTCTTAAGTTTGACAGGTACACACAAACACTCACACATACACACACACACACATACACACACACACATTATAATATATATATATATATATATATATATATATATATATATATATATATATATATATATATATATATATATATATATAAGTCAACATATAGAGGTGATATGAAGGAGTGGTGATAACTGTGGAGTGACAATCAGTCGTTGTCCTGGGTCCTGCGTACAAAAAACAACAGTCTTCATACTTTATATGTCACAATATGGCATTTCGTGGGGTATATGTTACATTTATAAATGGCCCAGACAGATCATACTGTTTAGCAGAACAGATTACGAAATGGATATCGTGGATAAGAGCAATATCGCCTATCATGTTCTTCTTCTATGCAAAATAAGCAGCCGAATTTACGCATTTGTTACGTAAAACAAGAAAACGCTCATTGAACTAAGTGACAAGTCTATCGATCGTGACTCTCCAAAATGCATGATCATTTATAGTTCATAATAGATCTTTTGCGCCCCACCCACAGCATGTTGACAGACTATCTATTATTTTATTTCCTTGTTCCCACGAAAAAACAATTACGTATTAATACATTTACAGAAATATAGATGATCCCTATCGGCGCTAACAACTTAGCGGTTAAAAACAAACTTTCATATCAAAATCGAATGTGCTCTTTTGCAGTCTTGGAAAAGCCTATGTCCCAAATAAACAGATCCGTAACTCAATCACATGTGAACAAGATCGTGTAGATCACTACACTGATTCCTAGCCTGAAGTCAACACTAGTCAAAAATAAACATGTGTTTAGCTACCAGCGGCGTAAGTACGATAACAGAAGTGTTACAGACGTATGGACATCACTGCGTTGACCTGTCTGTGAGTCCTCTTCTGACTGTGATACAACATATCATAAATTCCTGCACACAAGTTAACTACCTCAGGTCTGATACACGGTGCACAAATGTGAACGTAATTCGACCGGGAACTGTCAGTGACATATAAAGTTGATCAGGAATTATATGGTTTGGTATCCATGCGAAAATAAGCTGAAACTTAAAGGGATTCTTTGAGACACGAAAGTGTCCCAATTTATAATGTATACAATTCATTTTAATTGTTCGTGTCCCAAATAACCCAGCATACGCGGAGTTTGTTGTTTGAGCTCGATCCGCCTGTTATCCGTATATGCCATTATTACTAGCGATTAATAAAACATAACTCTAGTGAACTAACGGCATTGTAATACATGACGTTATTGAATTAAATAGGATTGTGTACATTACAGAGTTTAAAGTTGTCAAAGAATCCCTTTTCATGATAATTTGGGACACGAAAGAATCGTCTTTGGTCCCCCAAAAAATCTCTAAGATTACGGGGCATTAGTTCCAAAGCATATCCACAAATCCATCAAACCAAGACTGCCAAAGGGTCCAACAGCAATGACGACAACATCGCTGTCGACTGTGCGGATGAATGCTTTTGAGTGATCTTGTTGTGCGGCGTGAGAGAGATGCAGAAATATCCTGCTATCCGCCTCCTCTGTCTAGTCGCGATGTCGGACGAGAGAGAGAGAGAGAGAGGGAGGGAGAGAGAGAGAGAGAGAGAGAGAGAGAGAGAGAGAGAGAGAGAGAGAGAGAGAGAGAGAGAGAGAGAGAGAGAGAGAGAGAGAGAGAAGAGACACAGACACAGACACAGAGGCAGAGAGGCAGAGAGGCAGAGAGGCAGAGAGGCAGAGAGGCAGAGAGGCAGAGAGGCAGAGAGGCAGAGAGGCAGAGAGGCAGAGAGGCAGAGAGGCAGAGAGGCAGAGAGGCAGAGAGGCAGAGAGGCAGAGAGGCAGAGAGGCAGAGAGGCAGAGAGGCAGAGAGGCAGAGAGGCAGAGAGGCAGAGAGGCAGAGAGGCAGAGAGGCAGAGAGGCAGAGAGGCAGAGAGGCAGAGAGGCAGAGAGGCAGAGAGGCAGAGAGACAGAAGCACGGGCACGGGCACGGGCACGGGCACGGGCACGGGCACGGGCACGGGCACGGGCACGGGCACGGGCACGGGCACGGGCACGGCACGGGCACGGGCACGGGCACGGGCACGGGCACGGGCACGGGCACGGGCACGGGCACGGGCACGGGCACGGGCACGGGCACGGGCACGGGCACGGGCACGGGCACGGGCACGGGCACGGCACGGGCACGGGCACGGGCACGGGCACGGGCACGGGCACGGGCACGGGCACGGGCACGGGCACGGGCACAGGCACAGGCACGGGCACGGGCACAGGCACACGCACACGCACACGCACACGCACACGCACACGCACACGCACACGCACACGCACACGCACACGCACAGGCACAGGCACAGGCACAGGCACAGGCACAGGCACAGGCACAGGCACAGGCACAGGCACAGGCACAGGCACAGGCACAGGCACAGGCACAGGCACAGGCACAGGCACAGGCACAGGCACAGGCACAGGCACAGGCACAGGCACAGGCACAGGCACAGGCACAGGCACAGGCACAGGCACAGGCACAGGCACAGGCACAGGCACAGGCACAGGCACAGGCACAGGCACAGGCACAGGCACAGGCACAGGCACAGGCACAGGCACAGGCACAGGCACAGGCACAGGCACAGGCACAGGCACAGGCACAGGCACAGACACAGACACAGACACAGACACAGACACAGACAGAGAGACAGCGAGACAGAGAGAGAATTGATAATAAGAGACATTAAATGGTGCACAACATACTGCTGGTAGTTAGCGCCATTTGTTGGGCGGACCTTGAGAACCACAGCTGGGTCGTCCAACAGCTTCACCATAACACCACCAGGAGGCGTGAGTATTGGGACAACCAGACAGTGCAGCATATCAGATTTGGTACCGTATTTGAGTTTTACCTGGTCAGACAAAGATGGTGGTTATATCTGGTTTTCAAACTTGCACAAATTGTTCAAGTCGAAATACGGCAAACAGCGAATGCTTGTAACATCTCATTTAGTCCCATCACTTACTCGGCCATTGTGTCTGGCATATAAAAGAGGTTGGCTCCTCATGAAGCCTCTCTACAGAGCTTGGCTGTGTCTTCGTTCCACTTCCATTGGATCTGTTTTCCGATGGCATAAGTCGGATGATCTATGTCTTGCACAGTGTTTGGCCGGGATTGAGGTAATCAATCAACGATTTTCCGAGAAGAAGGGAGTGCTTGACTATCGCGAGAGAAGCTGCTTTGTCTGGAAATAAACGTAAGATCCCAATGTTGGCTCTTGGCTTCCAATTATCATCGGATTGCAAACAGCAGTGGAACTTTCCCAGATTACGACTTCACCAGGTTTCATCACAGTAATTCTGCTGCTTTTGTGATCCAAGATTCGTCCTTGACCACTGTTAGCCAACGTAAGTAAACGCATAATAAACATGTATTGTTAATTTAGTAAAATGGCCGACATGATGGTTAGTGAAGGTCAAATGGAAAATGTTTCACTAATTTGAAAACCATGTCAACATAGGTTTATCTTGAAATAAGATATCGGTTCAAGGTGGTAAAGTACACAAAATATAGCAACATTAGTTTTGAAGGTAACCATCTTGACAAATGGCGAATGTGAATGTCGGTCAAGGTCAAAAAGTAAAATATTTGAAATAGCTACCCCAAAATACATATATTTTGACAAAGGTGTCCGTTTGCCAATTCCTCCAAATATCTCTTTAAAAAATATGTAAGCAATTCGATTTGATAGCCGCCATTTTATAAACATGGTGGCTATGAAGATTCACCAAGGTCAAATGGAAAACGTTTGACAAATTTGAAATAGCTATCCACTTATCTATACACTGGCACCATAATCACGACTCTAGGTGACACATTTCATAAGATGTAGGAGCATTAATGTTGACGGCCGCCATCTTTTAAAATGGCGGATGTGAATGTTGGATAAGTACAAATGTAAAATATTTGAAAGTGGAATACCCGGAAAAATATATATTAAGCCCAATATTAGTGTTTTTATGTAAAACAGTCCCTGAAATATGGAAAAATTTGTTTTTTATTATGGATGGTGACCATTTTGACTATTGCAAAACACAGCGGAAGTATCAAAATCTCAGGTTGCTTCCATAAACATTCTGAAATAGTATGGTATCAAGGTTACCTATGCTAAATTTCATACTTTTGTCCAGCAGTGAAAATGTGTGGTTTGGGGACATTAAGAGTCCTCACTATATGTATTTCTATATTTTCTGCATTCGCAGCGCGTATTGTGTTTGGAAAAATCATATGACATTATTGTGGGATACATATATAGTTGTCAAGAATCAATTTGCCTCATTTGCGTGACATATTACAGCGGGATCACAGATTAATTTACAACAGTGAATAACGTCGAAACAAAAGTAGCGACATAGACTTTGCCCTTTGGCAACACAAAATCATTAGTAATCATATTATTCCAACAAAATATCAACTTTAAAACGTAAAAGTTCTCGACTAAACGACGATTATTCCATGGCGGAATGGCTTGTCACAAAATTATAACTAGCTAATCTGTTACCGTCATACGTTCACTCACTTTAATCAGACGTCGGTTAAAGTGTAGTTGCGCGAATACCTCTCGTCTCGCGCATGCTGACACCTAGCGAATGGTTGCGTACTACTGAGGATCTAGCCTTGCTTATCCAGGCACCGTTAGTTATTAGTGTCGTCATTCATTACAGTTATGGTTATTAGAATGAATTGTTAGGGTAGGTGTCAGAAGTAGAACATGGCTATGATTAGATAGAGTTAAAAGTTATGATATCTGGGATTATGCTATCGACCACCCTATTATGATCTTTTGATGTAGTTAACATTGTCAATGGTGCAAAATAAATCGTGCAACATAATTCATTGGTTGACTTATGTACAATGTTTCTGACAATATTCAAACTGTCAGACAAAAGTGATTCCCGAACTTTCGCGTATACTTTTCCAGTGTCAGAAAGTAGAACCACAGTACGTCTGCCTAGCGACCGTGACCGTTCAGCAGATTAGATGGCTGATACGCTGGGTGAACACGTGCCGTTTTTGCACATTAACTTATTAATTATCCATCTTCATGCACCGATGACGACGACGACAAATATGATGTGCGTTAGGAGACACACCTGTTAAATAGCTGCCGTAGTGAGGAGAGGTATATAATGATATGGACTACTCAGTAAAAATGTGTTGTTTTAAAGAAGAATCTAAAATTACTGATATCAAACGACAAGAAGATATCTGCAGATGATTGATGGATAAAACCACTCGCATACCATGTGCTCAACAGTGTACCACAGTTGTCTAGTTCGTCCTTGTCTGGTGCGGTGTCGCGCTTACATTTTCCCGATCGTTATAAACTTTCCGATTGACGTTTCTGCGCATGCGCGAAAAATGTAAAATCATCAATGTGCAGCGAAACGACAAAGCATTTTTGGTAATAAATGTCACGGGCTCTTCGTTAACTCTCATGTGATGATTACTGTGAAGAGTTGCTTAAAATGTGGTTCAATACAATAACATCTTACGTTTGTTTAAATCACTGTCACGGATTATGGCGCACTACAGTCACGTGATTTACGCTTGCTATCAAAACATGCCTCAAAACTTGTTTGCCTCGTGTTAATTTGCGACAATTAACTTTGCTGAGAGGTTATATACATCCTAACGAACAACCCGTAGTATTTATACCATAAATGCATTGTCCTTTCGCTGCACATTAATGATTTTACATTTATCGCGCATGCGCAGAAACGTCAATCGGAACGTTTATAACGCCGGAAAATGTAAGCGCTACAGCGGTTTAGTTGTCAAAATTATGTTTACATTACATCCCCAATGTCATAGCTAGGAACTCATAAATATTAGAGGCAATCGAAACTACGCATTTTAAGTGGCGTGCAGGTCATAAATCACACGTATTGCACGCCATAAATACGCCTAGAGTTCTAAACTAATTACGATAACCCACATTTAAATGTATGATCCTACTATGAACTGATGTTATCTGACACGAGATTAGCGTTGTGCATGCTGCAACGTCGATAGAGGTATAATGTTCATACGATCGTTTAGCACAACCTTTGCTTTTGCATTGCGTCGAAAGGTCATTGAGCATAAACTTAGCCAATGTTATTATATGGATGATTCTATTTCACGAGTGATCGTTATTAGAAGAGGTCCCCTTAATTTTACGGAAGAAAGACACTGTCGAGTTTCTTGGTTTTTTTTAATATGGAGCGAGACTTCGGAGACAGGTACGTGACAAGTTGCGTGCTATCACGCTATGATGGACCGGGTATACCGATCTCCTCGTTAGCTGCGGTCAGTCGCCTTGTGATACCGAGGTACTGGATCGTGTTGCTTTAACATGTTGCCTTGTCAAGACAGATTGTTACCAAATCAATTCTGCGTCTGCGTTATCGCCACGCAAAGCGATCTGATGTGTTGCGGTGAAACAAAAATATAACCTGATTGACATCCAAACAGCTCTTAGGGAACACATTTGTCTAAGGTCCTAAAAAAGTAATTTATCATCGTCTATGAGAATGGGTACGTTACTCATATCCAACCTCATTGCTTTGTGTCTTAACTTAAACTTGTAATAGTCATACTAGAGCCCATTTGTCAGATTATTTGCATGAGTGAGTGCGTGCGTGCGTGCGTGCGTGCGTGCGTGTGTGCGTGTATGTGTGTGTGTTTGTTAATATGATGCTTACGTGGAGATGCGCGAGCGTGCACATGTGACTCTATCTTATTTGCAGCTCATAATAAAGTGATACAACTACGAAAACGTCTTATAATTTTTAGGACTCGTCAAAATCCCACTCTACGAAAACCTTCAATTGCATCCACCAAAACGAGGGCACATTCCAACGACCAGTATGACTGGCTCGGGCGTAGCGCGGTCACATTGCAAAGGAGTCCACGTGCCCGTACGGATCTGTCTATACGCTTATGAGTCATTGCTGAAAGTCATTAAGGCTAATATATTGTAAGAAGGGAGGACGTTCTAATGTTTCTGCTCCGAAACCGCTCTTAATGCTGTGGTAAATACGGGCAAGGTACACGGCCTTCTAAATTGCAACATCCTGCTAATAATTACAACCCTGCCCTGGTGGTGAGTCACTGACTGATTGACAAATGGAAAAGCCAATCTCGCTTTAACGGGTAGGCTGTCTGCGGGCATACAGTGTAAGTTAATCGATTCCAACACCTGAACAGCCTAAATGAGTCTTAATGAACCGTAATTGTGTGTTATAATGTAACAGTTCCATCTTAATTAACGTCAACGCTGTCGTTCAGCATTTCATTGCACACATCATACTCACAGGTGTCATGGAAACTGTACAGAGTGCTTCACCTAGCGCGAAGTACTGCACCTACCCTACAGGCCTGTACCGTAAGGATATTCAGTCGGTCCCGAGGGAAATTGGCTGCAGTGCTTTGAATGAAATCGGTATTCCCTGTTACGGTCAAATTAAATTAGCAATTATTCTTGTTCTCGTTGTCACATTCCTGCGACGCTAGCCGCAATTTACCAAATGACTACTTCTTGCTGAAACCTAATATATCGTAACTACGAGTTAATGTGATAGTTCCTGGCGGCCATCATTCTGTAGAGAGTATTAGTGCGGTGATGTAAATTTCTACTGACAAGCACGACGCAGATTAGTGCCGCTGGTGTTCTCAGAACCTTTGGGCGTAAAACATTAATTTTAAATGAATATGAAGTATATATGCGGCGCTGTTGTCATTGTTTGCACTGACAACAAGAAACAAACTCTCCTCGCTCAGTCAATTGTGATGTTCTCGTGGGTGCATTGCTAGTGTGCTGCGCAAAGTATTCATGAAATATTCTCAATATGTAAAGCGGCTGGTCCGTTAAAAAGGCTTTAAAACTGTAGACGAAATCTTCCGAAATGCTGAGATATAAAATGTGGTGCCATCTGGCGAGACATAGTATCATCTTATCTACATTGCAACATAGGCCTACCGGGAATTTTGTTTGCTTGATCCACGCAAAACACGAGCGTATTCCCGAAATATTTCTGCAGTGAAACGTGTGTTATGATTAAATCATACGTGAATATCGATATGACGCTGCTGACCCAACAGAAGCGTCTATGTTTCCTGCGTGCGCGTTAGGAAACAAACGAATCGATTATTGGACATTTAACCACAGACTGGCACAGGCACAGCGTTTCACTGCGGCGTCGACCGGCCGTCGACATCGCATGGCGTGCATGCAAAAAATCAGGTCGCCGTTGCCAGGACAAACAACGAACACTTGTGTTCATCTAACGCAAACGCGTAGTTCATCTAATGCATTTATCATTTACGCGATCAATGGTGCGTGAGTTCACACACTGACGAGGCACGCGCGGTCTACAATAGCGATGTCAACACGACGCGCCCGGCAAATCCCGGCTAGCCGCACACATGATTGAACTGCTCTCGTTCTCGGGTGAATGTTGGCAATCAACGCGCCGACGTTCCGCTGAACTCGCTGGTGTCTGTGTCTCCAGGCGTCGCGGGTTCGCTGTGCGCCGCTGTAAAGTCGGTAAACCGTACAGCGGCTTTGTGTCGAGCTGACGCAGACAAACACTCGGGGAACTTTATGGAGGACGACGCTGAATGCTACCAAATGACCGACATGGCGGATCGAGAACACCTTGTGCTCCCGTTACTATCTTCCCACAGGGACGATGCTGTCGGCAGGTGAGTGTGTGGCTGTTGGTCTTATCTGTGTATGACGCTGACAACGTCGCCGGGTAGTTAGTTATCTACAGCGATGCTCCAGGCAGCCGTGTACACGTGCAGTAGAAGAAGCCGTTACATCCAATAGGGCATTGATTATTGGAACTCAGTCGTTCTGTAGGCGTAGACACCCTGTTGCGGATGTTACTGTGAACGCGTTTACGTTCAGACGAAAATAGACGTACATCGCTGTTATATATTGATGTAAGCATCACTTCAATCAACGGGCTACCCGTGAAATAACAGGAAAGTGTTACCTCGAGAAGCATTGGTTTTTTAAGTTCATTGGTGTCGCTCACTACGCGTTTGTTCGCAGTAGCCATCTGTATTGCGTAAGAGTTTATGTCCGGGTGTAGATAACGGTACACCGCCGCGGTAAGGTGATACAATGACACTCCAATCAGCCGGATACGCGTGAAATAGCAGGAAGCTGTTACTTCGAGTAGGGCATTGATTATTGAAGTTCATTTGTGTCATTCGCGTTCGTTCAGTCAACATTCAGGAAGGGAAATTCAGTTGCGTAATAATACTTGCTGGTTAAAGAAATTCACTGTTTATACATTCAGTCGGATGTTGTTTGATTTGTGAAAGTTAAGTTAGCATAATGTTTCGAATTGTTGAACTCATAAATAGTGCAATTGGCCTATTCGTCAGATTGTCAGTAGTTGAGACGACTGTTTGTCGATATTGTGGACCGCCGTCTATTTTGAGACTGCCAGTACAGTTGCAACTGACTTGGCGACAACCGGTGAAGTACCAGTCACACTCCTTTCATTTGTTCTCTACCGGATCCAGTTCCACGGTCACTTTGTAGTCAGTCTTAGCAGCCAGCTGCCTTTAGAGAGGACCAATATAACTAGGAATGTTGCAGGTCCATCGACGTAAACACGCATTAGCCGATCCTCCCGCGGAATAACTGGCACAAGGCACGTTCTACGAGCGCGTGGCACGTACCCGTGAGAACGTTTGTTGATTGACACAATCTGGCACTGTTTACCGTGGACAGGTGCACGAACGTTTGCCTCGTGTGTTGTGAATGTGTGTCAGTTGTACCTAGGGAAATAAGCCCACAAAAGCCTGGGGGTCATTTCTGCTAAGAGCTCATAAACCCGATTTTGGTCTTTAAAATAAATTTTTATCCTTAACAGTGATATTGAATATCTGAAAACTGTCAACACCATGACACGCCAGCAGGACAGTGTCGCCGGTCTGTCGTGGAAATAGTGTCCTCAGAAATCAGATTTTGTTTAAAAAGGAGTTTTCCTTAAAAGTTCTTTATCTTAGTGAAATGATCCTGACACTACTTACTCCTCCTACAGATTATCATAGTTTGTATTGTTCTGTAATTGGAACACCCAAAATAGGGTTCGTTTTAAGGTTGATATTTGTTTCAGAATATACACTCATCCCAGTCTGCTCTTTGATTTGCGAATTTTCTTTTATTATACGAAAGTATGAAGTAAATGATGTAGTCAAACAGTTTCATGGCAGTTGACATGTACAGTATCAATGGCGTACACGTTTACGTATTACAATCGTAAACTGTTGTGTTATGGTTCTAGTCGCCGCAGATGTAAGCGAGGTTACCAGCGTTGAATACTTTGACCTGACGGTTAGTCAATATATGGAACAGATCGACTTCCGGTTTCCTTACCTGGGGCGTTCATTTAGAATCGTCGAATCGATTTGACAGTTAGCATGAAGGTAGTTTACTCACATTCTCACACTATGCAACGATACGTATTGACGTTGTCATAGCAGCAATGTCCGGCATACTCCATCTTAGGCGAAATATAGTGTACAACGAAAAAGAACTAATAATACCGCTGTATAAAACAATAGTTAGGCCTCACTTAGAATATTGTATACAAGCATGGAGGCCATATCGCAAGAAGGATATTGATATGCTAGAAAGAGTACAAAGGAGAGCAACCAAAATGATACCAAAACTCAGGAATATTAGTTATGAAATGCGTCTAAAAGAATGTGGTTTAACAACACTAGAAACCAGAAGATTGAGAGATCAGATTGAGGTGTTTAAAATATTGAATGGGTATGAAAATATTGACAGAAATATTTTTTTCACAGTCAAGGAAGAGAGAAGGACTAGAGGACATTAGCAAAGAAGCAGTGTAGACTGGATATTAGAAAATTTTCATTTTCACAAAGAACAGTAAACGAATGGAACAGATTATCAGCTGATTGTGTAGGTGCTAGTAGTGTTAATATATTTAAAAATAAAATCGACATATACCTAAGACGGGCGGGGTATACTTAGATAGATAGGTTGGTCTCTCGATAAGCCAAATGGCTTCCTAGTCCACCTGCCATCTAGAGTTGAATCTCTAGGTGGCAATCTTGTTAAATCTTGTTAAATCTTAAAAGCATCCGCAATTGATCGCAGGATAAAGACACAACAAGAATAGTTCGGCCCGACGGATGATGAAACAACGGAAGTTAAGTGAAATGTCCTCCTTCTATCCAAAGTGTTTGGCGACGCGAGCTGTTTTCGACAATTGCAATTTCCCGTGCATGCAAAGTCTTCGGCGCAGTCCCATTGATAAAGCCACACTTGGGACAATATTGACAAGTGACCATTTGCCAGCGTTATTTTCATAGTCATTGCTGTAATGAGTGTCTGGCGTTGTCAGTAGCGTAGCGTCTAACGCCGCGTTAATGACACATATTGTTTTAGCAATCAAGCATTTGCCTCTCAATGAGCGGCGTATCGTTCATTATATCCACTCGACCAAATCAGTTCGGCCTAGTTGAATGAGTACACATGCTGCTATGTTTTGTTGCCTCTGTGAGTTCATTGTCTGCTTCGTTAGGCAATCATTAGAAGTAGCCTGAATCGGTTGCATTTCGCCTGACTAGTGTAATATTTGTGTGTCTCTGCAATAATTGTACAATATATTATTATTATTATTATTATTATTATTATATTATTATATATATATATATATATATATATATATATATATATATATATATATATATATATATATGATATATATATATGTATATATATATATATATATATATATATATATATATATATATATAATTTATAGTTATGAAAATTATATATTGTACAATTATTGCAGAGACACACAAATATATATATATATATATATATATATATATATATATATATATATATATATATATATATATATATATATATATATATTATATATATATATATATATATATATATATATATATATATATATATATATATATATATATATATATATATATATATATATATATATATATATATATATATATATATATATATACCCACACAAGTTGTCTATATCCTGCAGTTTTACACTACTTCATCTTGACAATTTCTCTTATGCCATTTCTGTTCCACCATGTACCATATCTTACGTTCTATGGATTAGTACAAAACACATGCTACAAAGACGATAGTCTTCGCCTGTCACTGTCGTCATTCAGCGGTTGATACTGTCTGCAAAAAGAATGTCTCTGTAGTCACCGCCAACAAGAGAGTTCCATTTGGACGCATGTGTAATTGAATAAACCGTCACCGGCGCACCAAAGAACTGGTGATGACGTACCCAAGACGTGTTATGAGGCCACGGCACACGGTAGCTCATTAGCGCAAGACATCTCAAGTCTGAGCACGGACGTGAGTCTGACTACGGTATACAACCTCGGTCCCACGTCCTAGCTACATCGTTTGCCACGGCAATGTCGGTGTCATTGTTTGGCACATTCTCGCGAGAGTGTGCCAACATTCTAAATTTATCTCGACCTGCTCGCCAACGTCGGTACTAATTGGGCGCGCTTTGTTAGCGTATGCTGTGCCAGTGGGAAGGAGTGGTTATTTAAAGTGCTGTTCCAACGCATTTCTTAGCCTTCCAAAGTTACTTACTTTCTCGTACTTGTACAAAAGTATTACTAATTAACTGAGCAGACAGCCTGCGGTCGATGTGAGAGAAAGGCATACTGATACACTCGCAAAAGGGAAAAACGGACACAACCGTAGAGACACTTGTAAAGAGTTCATGAAGGAATAGAGAGCTAAAGCGACGAAGGGGGGGAGAGACAGAACAGAGACAGAGACAGAGACAGAGACAGAGACAGAGACAGAGACAGAGACAGAGACAGAGACAGAGACAGAGACAGAGACAGAGACAGAGACAGAGACAGAGACAGAGACAGAGACAGAGACAGAGACAGCGAGACAGACGAGACAGCGAGACAGCGAGACAGCGAGACAGCGAGACAGCGAGACAGCGAGACAGCGAGACAGCGAGACAGCGAGACAGCGAGACAGCGAGACAGCGAGACAGCGAGACAGCGAGACAGAGCGAGACAGCGAGACAGCGAGACAGCGAGACAGCGAGACAGCGAGACAGCGAGACAGCGAGACAGCGAGACAGCGAGACAGCGAGACAGCGAGAAGAGACAGGAGACAGGAGACACGAGAGACAGGAGACAGGAGACAGCAGAGACACAGAGACACGAGAAGAGAGACAGAGAGACAGAGAGACAGAGAGACAGAGAGACAGAGAGACAGAGAGACAAGAGAGACAGAGAGACAGAGAGACAGAGAGACAGAGAGACAGAGAGACAGAGAGACAGAGAGAAAGAGAACAGAAAGAGAGAAGGAGACAGAGAGACAGAGAGACAGAGAGACAGAGAGACAGAGAGACAGAGAGAAAAGAGAGAAAGAGAGACAGAGAGACAGCGAGACAGCGAGACAGCGAGACAGAGAGACAGAGACATACAGAGACGGGGTGGAAGAGATAGGACGCAGGGGGATATGTGCTGACATGCGCTGACTGATATACAACCAGCCACACATACAGATACAGAGGCCAGCAGGCAGATATATATATACGCTTCCATAGGGAGGTAGGGTCATGAGGAGATAGACATATTCAGATATATGCGAATATCTTAAAAACGCAAGCACACATACAAGCACACCCGCACGCACGCACGCACGCACGCACGCACGCACGCACGCACGCACGCACGCACGCACGCACGCACGCACGCACGCACACACACACACACACACACACACAAATGTAATGTAATGTAATGTAATGTAATGTAATGTAATGTAATGTAATGTAATGTAATGTAATGTAATGTAATGTAATGTAATGTAATGTAATGTATCCCACAACTCAACATTTCCACAAAGCAGTTCAAACGGAACAAACGTATCCCGGGTAATCGGCACTACAATTTAGGCGCCCATCAAATATACACATGGTGCTTAAGACACAGTTTACAATCGGCTTCAATAGATGGCGCCGTCTTTCCCTGTCCATCAATAATGCACTTAAATATCGTTACTGTCTGAATTGCTCTGCCACAGTTGGTCCCATAACAGGAACCTGGACCATTCAACATGGCGATAATTAAATCGACGATGCCAACAGAAACACCCAAGTCCGCACCATTTCAAAGACTGGAACGTCCATGTCGCCTGAACCATGGCTAATATACTGACAGGTGATTCATCAATCTACGTCCGAAGGCGAAACTTTGATCAAGCACGTAGTGAGAACTCTGTGAAACGTCAGTCACGAAGCCAATTTGATCTCCAAAGATAAGCCAACATTTATCCAGCTAGATTGAGTGACAACGCGTAATTAACTGCTGTAATTGTCGACTGGCTTCAACGGAATTGGACGTTTGCTCGCGTTGTCTTTTTACATTATCTCACAAAAAGTTCAAATCATATTTTCTGCTCTGAGTAGAGAGCAGTGGGCAGAATTCGTCATGATCAGACATCTTGTGAGAAACTGATCCACATTCAAACACAGCATAAGGACATTATTCACATTGTGTGTGCCACAAAACATTCTACCTCCACGGCGATAAAAATGAAAGAAACTGAATTGCTTGTAACAACATAAATTACTTATAACTGATCATATACATATTATACAACCCACCAACAACGGTGGATATGTGTATGTATGTTGTTGATTTTATGATAACTTGCTTGTATAATGTCCCTTATACACTGTAGTTGTGTGTTTATGTGGATTAGTTGTTCCTAGCGCATTGACCTCAAAACAACTGGTGGAGCTAATCAATATGGTTAAAATTGTTATTTTCAATGCGACAGTGACTGATACTGGCTTCGTAGAAAAATAACTCCGTCCGTCTGGAGAGGCAGGCAAAGGAATACCTGGATTGACAAGGCACAGTAATTGTCGTCCTAATGCTACTGAGAACAGCAGCGTTAAACCACCTCGACTGGAGAGCATTCGCTGTATATGCGTCCCTTGTGTCTCCATAAGACCTGACATGTCATGGGATGACCTTAACTGAACTTTATAATACGCCTATTATAATAATAATAATATAATTATGTGTCCAGCACACCAGACAGCCATATGGATTGACAAGTAAGCGATGATGATTGGGAATACACTTCGTGGATATTCGCCCGAAAGATGCATCGACTGCAACAATTGTCTTAAGGCATATCGGATAGATGTCCATGACAATTATTCTGCAATCTTTCCGTTTTCAATAGGACAGACGAATAATTATGACATTACGACTCAGAAAAGGACAAAGAAGCACTAACCACATATTCCCTCAGACAAATAGCATTGACAGGTGCGGAGAGCGTCCCATAGGACTGGGTAATAAGGTCATCGACTTCAGACAAGTCTTTGATTGTATCGGTGGTTTCGTATCTACCAGACTGGCGCCAAGTCCAGTGTAACATATGACTAAGAAGTTAGAGCGCTATGGAAATATGCCTTAGAAGAAACGTACAACATTCCACACTAAATGCCTCAAAACGATTGTCAACAAAGAACAATTGGAAACTGAACAGACTATAAGAGTTCTACAAGATGGAAACAGATTGTGGCAACGAACTGATGATGGTGATTTATGGAAAACAGCTTCGCGCTGGATTCCCGAAGGAAAAGGACAAAGTGGGCGATGGAAAACAATACGGAGGAGAACAGGGTAGATTGAAGTAAGATAAATGCACCTCAGCTGGGAGTGAGCCGATAAGTAGGCTGCATACGAGGATAAGTGTACCAAGATAATCATTGTCAGCTGCACAGAAACGATTAAGCTAATGTAGTGTCCCCTTTGTCATTGTCGTTTTAAGTTTAGTAGGTGCATATAAATAATAAATGAACATGTTGGCAAAGGTTTACTGAAATTGCACTACTCACTTATATATCACTTTTACCAACAGATACACAAACATCTATGTCAACTGTAAGTGACTGCCTTACTGGCAACTTGTCATGGATGGAATCAAGTAAATTGAAGCTTAATGTCGATAAACTGATCTAATTATTGTCGACTACTTTCCTGTTAAAATACTTGGTAACGAAACATCACCATCAGATACCATTCGTAATTTAGGTGTTGTCTTTGACAGTAATTTCAGGTTTCATCACTACATTTCACAAGTTTGCAAATCGTGTTTCTATCATAATTTATTATACGTGATTTCCGTCGAATCCGGCGTCATTTATTTGTTATCGTCTACTACAACAATATCAGTTGCTCAGATTAATAGTCGACTGGACTATTGTAACTCACTTCTAAATAACATTCCCAAAATAAGACTTACGTGTCCAGAATTGTTTAGTATGCGTGGTAGTGACGGCCCCCGTTTTTCATCATCAATACCGCTATTTCGGCAGTTACATTGGCTTCCAGTTGTATACCGAATTAAATTTAAATTGGTTACTGTTACATATCGTACTATTTCTACTCAACAACCGACATACTTAGTTAATCTGCTACATTTCTCGTATAACTCTAAGACCTTTAGATCATCCGTTTCCAAACAACGTTTTGTTCCTAAAACTAAGCTGAATGTTGGCAAACGTGCTTTCTCTGAAACTCTGAAACACCTTTGGTAAAAATCTGAAAACATATTTGTTTGAAATTGCTTTTCCACCATAACGTACAGAAATGACAAATGAAAACTTCGGTCAACGCTGAAGTCGTACTGTTTCTACTGCATGAAAAAAATGTAGATGCTTTTATATTAGCAACACCTCATGCAGTTTTCATGTGTCGTTCATCTGGGAACGAGTGTTAAGTGGTCTGCAAAGAACTAGAGAAGCCGACGAAGCCACTAAGCGGATTACGATAGCGTCACGTCTCACATGCTTTCGTTTGCTTTAAAATAATCTTCTTGTAAAACATGTAATCTTCAACGAACAAGTTAAGTAATCTTCTTGCATAAAAAGTAATTTTCAACGAGCAAGTAAAGTAATATTCTTGCGTAAAAGGCATCTTCATCGAGCAAGTTAAGCAATCTTCTTGCATAAAAAGTAATCTTCGACGAGCATGTAAAGTAATCTTCTTGCGTAAAAGTAATCTTCGACGAGCAGGCAAAGTAATCTTCTTGTTTTGTTTGTTTGTTTGTTTATGCCTGTTTGCTCGCTGGGAGCATAGGCCATCGACTAAGGAACGCCACCGTTTTCTGTCCGTGGCCATCCTCTCCATTTCTCTCCTGGTGTATCCCGTCTCCTTCGTTTCTTTTTCCGTGTCTCTTTGCCAGGTGTTTCGTGGCCTACCTCTTCGCCTCTTCCCTGGGGGGTTCCATGTGATGGCTTGACGGGTGATGGTGTTTGGTGGTTTCCTGAGTGTATGTCCTATCCACCTCCATTTTCTCTTCTTTATTTCATTTTCTATGGGTAGTTGCTTGGTCATTTTCCAGAGTGTAGTGTTGGATATCTTGTCTGTCCATTTAAGGTGTAGGATTCTACGCAGGCATTTGTAGATGAAGGTCTGTATTCTTTTTAGTGTCTTTTGTGTACTTCGTCATGTTTCCGATCCATAGAGTAATACTGCCTTGACATTTGAATTGAATATTCTCAGTTTGGTGTTAGTTTTGATTTGTTTTGCTCTCCAAATTGTTCTCAACATGATGAATACAACTCTTGTTTTCTGTATCCTTGTAATCTTCTTGCATAAAAGTAATCTTCAACGAGCACGTAATCTTCTTGTGTAAAAAGTAAACTTCAACGAGCAAGTAATCTTATTATGTAAAAAGGAATCTTCAACGAGCAAGTACTTTTTATGTGTAAAAAGTAATCTTCAAAAAGCAAGTAAAGTAAGCTTCCTGCGTAAAAAGTAATCTTCAACGACCAGTCTTGCGGTGTGACCTCGTATATTGATCGAACTAACCGCAACGCACTTGTCTCGGGTTGCCCGTTCAACACAATACACACCAGTCGTTCGGATTAATCATGTATCACAGTTACATCAAAGCAAATCGATGCATGTAAAAAGCTGGATTTGTAAATAAATCCATACGTGTTTGCTTTGGTACAAACTACTGTGGCGTACAGAGGACACGTTGACATCCTCCAGCTGATGGAAACGTGTCCTGCTGAAGGAAACATTGTTCCACTCGAGGTGCCAAGAAGCTATAGTTGTGGGTTTTTATAGCCTAAGGGGACAATTTGAAGTATCACGGAGCTGTGATGTTGGATCTTTGTTCGACCCCTTCAAAAATACATTAAGAACACTTACTAATTAATGTTAGCATTGACACTCTGGTGCAGTGGCTAGACCTCCGGACGTTCGACTAGGAGAACCCGGGTTCGGATCCCGGGTTGCAGCGTCGAACCCTGGGCAAGTTCACCCTACGTTGCTCCAATTCACTCAGCTGTATGAATAAGTAACTGGCTACAGACAGTGGTGGATATGTGTATGCATTAACTTCAGCGTGGCTGGATGCTTCCTAGAGACACCGATATGGTATTTGACTCAGCAGGTGTGCCAGGGAGTAAAGTTAAAGCCCCCGAGCAATCATGAGGACTGGACACTGGCCCACACGAGAACTGACCTTTACAGTACCGTTATTTAGCTAATGCAACTGAGGCGTGCTACAATGTGTCGGTCTTGACAACACACGCACGCGCTACAAGTGTAACTGATACCGCAACAGAGACGCCTACTTAGCAACATTGGGACAATGCCGTCTATACATGTTGGTGCTTACTAATTACGCTGTGCAAATAACTTAACAGGTAAATCACCTATTAAAAGGACGTTTAACAGCAACTTGCATATCTGAATAGATCAATCTATTCAGAACTTTCCGGTCGTGTGCATATATATGAGCTGACTGCCGACTATTGCTATTGAATCACGGCAATCGGTTTCAAACTGACACAGTTCAAGCCGTTCGCGTTCATTGTAAATCGTTGACGTTGATCGATGTCTAATTGGTGTTTACCATTTGCATGGTCACTTACGGTCACTTACCCTTTGTCACTATACGATGGCGCTAATTATGTGTACATTTAATGTACTATTGGTACATTCCGTCCGCACACGAGGCAGACAAAGTAGTTTTAATGTTACCTAATATTTAATTGCATTTTCCGAACATTTAGCTAATAATTATGCTTGTAGAAATATGTTTGTGATTTTTCAAGTACATTGTATATAGCACACATTGACGACGCGATTCTAATAATAATAATTATAATAACAACAAAAACTATGATACGGCGTCATATGAATATTTGGATAAAACAAATTGTTCAAAGGCGTTGCCAATACATAGTACAAGTAAAATACGTTAAATGACTCCAAGCATATACAAGTACACGTATGTGACTTAAGAGTAACCTGGAGAACTTACATAAAATGTCACTTAGTTAAACGCTAGTCACTAAAATTAATCTGAAAGTAGAAGAACAGGTTCAAAGAAGTCACACGTCTTCCTTAACCGCATAAATACCTAAAATAAATAATGTGTCTAAATTAATTGAGTAAATAGATATAATAAGTTGATTAAAATAAATGCATCCTTTATACATAAATCGAACATTGACACCGTGACACTGCAACTGGTATGAACTGCAAAGTTCTTTGAAGGCCTGCCGGAATACGTATACTTTTAAGAACAATTTGAACGTGATAACGCAGTCTACAAGCCCGACTGCTCGAGGCAGGGCATGCCATAGGATTTGTCCAGACACCGGGCAGTAATGACGGCCATACGATGCAGGTTGACACAACGGAACAGTCGGCAGACAATCGGCCGATCGAAGTGATGAGGTCGACACGAGTGAAGAAATGAATACGCAGGGTGTATTGCACTGCGAACGCCGCCGAGGGATATTGTGTGTGAAATTTATGTAATGTAAAGTATCGGCTAAGTATCGACCAGACTTAACCTGTTAAGAATAAACTAACAACTGCGTGAAATTAACGTAGCATGGCCTAACAAAACCAATTAAGATAATAATAAAACTGCAGTACATAAAGTTAGTATAAACAACGTTAATGACGAAATGTAGTAGTAGGTTTTATTAATAATCTTCAAATCACGTCTTAAATAAGTGTATATTAAAGAGAATAGAAACAAGGTATTACCTAAAATTCGTTTCCCATGTATACATGTATAAATAAACAATTGTAGCATAAATTCGGTTTAAAACCAGTCAGCATAGCGATTCCCGCGGAAAGCTGAAAGTTAATTAGCAGGGCGATCACATGAAACAAATACAAGCAGTAGTCTACATCATTGATTTATGATTCGATTTATATTATAATTATTATTTTTGTGAAAGGTTAAACAAAAAGGTGACAAGAAGATATCAATGGTTTCGTGTCAGGTTCGAACCGGTGTCCTTCCGATAGTAAAGGCGAACGCATCTCGCGAAAGCGTCTACCAATTGAGCCAATCGGGATTCTACTCCTGAATTTAAAGTCTCATGTTAAATATACAACTCCTCGTTCACATATCGGCATACTAATAACTATTTATGTATGGATTACCAAACGTTTATTTCTGACGTTAAATACATACTAACTGTCTGTAATGTATGTCTCCTGGTGTGGATTATGTCATGGGGCTACAGTCTATACAATTACTTACTGAAAACGAGGCGAAGACGACGTCGATCTAGAAGCTCAGACAGGCCTCCGCGAAACATCTGGCTTCAATTTGTCAACCAAAATTTGCTATGTATGGAATCGTAAGATACACGTATGATGACCAGTGTTTGTAGAACATCAGAATATCGCACAATAATTAATGTTGGCGGTCGTTTCGACCCAAACGTTATCCTTGTAAACATGCTCTGAATGCAAAGAAAGAATGCGCCTGATGCCAGTACGTGTCCTGTCTGACGTCACAACTGGGCATCCAGAAAGCGGGGCCCAAATAATGCATATTCGAAAAGCTAGTCCAGTGGCATAGCACAAAATGTGGAATTTCTAATGCAGTGATTTTTTTCTTTCTATATGGCAGCATGTTTTATAGATATTAATTTTATTCAAGCATTAGGTGTTTTATTCCCTTTAAGTTGACACTTTAACCATTCATGAGGCTCGGCAATAAAGTTGTTAGTATAAATATCTAGCCCTGTTGGCTGTGTGCACAGTTCCCATAATCCTTCGAGTTTCTAAGCTACTTTCTGTAGAACGTTTTCTAAATTTCGATACAGACTTGGGCTATGCACGCACAAGCCACGCGCATCGACGTACATTAACAGACGGGGATAGTCTTGCAAATGCAACGATCTTTAAACTAGCGTCAAACAATATCACAAGCGCACATTCCGTTTAGCTCAGTTACGTAAGCTGCATTGAAACGTGAATACATAATCTTGAAGTCGATATGAATATCAATAGTGATGTTATCCGCTAGATGGCGTAGCTGTAACAGAGGACATCCACTCACGGAATTAAAGGTAGACTGTATCTAATCGTTTTGGATAGAAATATTTACAGTACAATAATCCTTATGGTCTAAAATAAAAAGTATTTAAACACACTAACCTCTGAGCTGTGTTTGAATGAACGACAGTTTTGTTTACGTATTTTATCCGTGTTTGTCAGTTACTGTTTCAGCGCGAATACCATGTTTTGTTTACATTATTGTACGCATATTGGCAACATTGATACTAATATATAGATAACTGTCAAGCTTGAAAGACTGGCAAATACCCATCATTCCGATGGCAGACGTATTACACACACATATTTATAAAACGGTGTCCAAGAGTAATTGTTTGGGCTATTTTTTTACAAACCAAGTTCTGTAAGACATCCATAACACACCTTCGAATGTTGTGCGTCGTTATGTAGTATGTAGTATGTTGTATATAGTATGTAGTATGTAGTATGTAGTATGTAGTATGTAGTATGTAGTATGTAGTATATAGTATGTAGTATGTAGTATGTTGTATGTTGTATATAGTATGTAGTATGTAGTATGTATCGCAGAAAATAGTCATAACAGGCAACTACCGTCCTTCTGATGCCCGATATGAATCATAAACTGGTAAAACAAACTACGAAATTACGGGTATATAAAAGGATTACACATACATTCTGTCCTCTCGTAATGGTCCAGTTCTCACCCAGACACCGACAACATGGCTCTCACTAATAGCAGTCGCTGTGAACTGTTTATATGATGACTCGTGTTTGATTTAGTTGAGTCAGTCAGTCATGCGCGGAGACTGTACAACAGGTTGTCGCAATGCAGCTTACGTAAGTACATTGTATTGTGTATGATACGTGGCACAACGTCTTTGGTAGATGGCTCTGGCCATGGGGGTGTACTCGCACCGTGCACACGGGTATACAAGACAGGCTCCATACATAGACCATGCACCGCTCAGTGGGTCAAAGACATGTTTTCCTGTTGCCTGCATGGTGTCCTGTATATCCCCTGACGTAGGCACCAGTTAGAAGAAATGTGTGGTTCAGTTGATCTTTTCCGAAATACATATCCAACGTAGAGTGAACACAATTGCCCAGGTTCCGAAAAGGCGGACGATAGTAGGATCCGAACCCCGGTTCCCTATATCAGTCCGCCAGCCTGGCACTCAGCCGCTAGACCGTTACTGACCACGTGTGGCCTGTTGAGCCGTTACGTCACCAGGCAGGTGCGTGAGATGGCTAATGGACAGCGCTGGACATCCAGGGCCCAGAATGCAGAGGCGTTTACTGTAGCAGGGAGGCGTGGGTTGGGAACTGGCCGTCTTACAGGCGCCATATTGATGCGGGGCCCATTTCACTAACATTATTACGAACTCACAATACATATTATCCTCTTAAATCGATTTCTCCCAGTTTAAAAGTGGTTTTGTATACTGAAAACTGACAACACACGTTCACTGAAACAGTGTCATTAATGTGTCAATGACATACACTGTCCCCAGGGATACAGCGGGAGGTTTTTGCGTGTTTATAACGTCTCTAGAATAAATATTTAAGGGATTTTCTTGATGAACTATTTACTTTAATGAAACGGTTACATGGAGCGTCTGCTCGGCAGCTAATCTGCATCTCGCTGGCATCTACATAAATGTCCACCCTGGGAACCTCCAACGAGACGCCAGGGGTTCACGACCCCAATTTGAGATCGTGAGATTGCGCAGTCGTCAAAACAGCCCTCGTGTGATTACAACAACATCAGTTAGACACGGGTGTGTAACTAAGGGCAACTGGCCAAATGAGTATCGTTATAGCCCTTTCATTCATGTGTCGTTTTTTTCCAAATACAGACACGTCCATTGCTTACATTTATATCGCATACGTACACAACCAGCACGATTTATTAGCGCGATCATGTGTACCGCCACAACACACATTGTTACATTTTTGTCTTCGATTGATAACACAGCTCCTAAACGGCGATAAAAAGAAGCACATATTGCGTGACAAAGACAACAATATCAAGCACCCAGAAGCCGAGGTTGGACCCTGCTGAATGCTGACACAACGATAATTCAAATCGAGGCCACAATCAGACGATAATAAATGAGTCGCCTTTGGCAGCAACGATGAGCAACAAGATTAATGTTTCCCTGAACTTCAGGGTACATGTAGCTAGAGCAGAGGGACGGGGAAAACCTCAAAATAATGATCGACTTACATGTGTCCTCGTAGCTGTTTGTTTCACAAGCATACGTGCGCGTTCGTATGCACATACGCACGCACGCACGCACGCACGCACGAACACACACACACACACACACACACACACACACACACACACACAATTGTTCACTAAAGATTATAGGTCCGGCTATATCGTGATATTTAATAACATGTCAACTTACATCGTCGATTGTTGTATTGCCAGCGATCGTCCTAAATACCTTGAGTGCTTTATGTTCTGCCCACTACACAGCGCCTTCGTGTTCCGGGTTAATCCGGTTGGGTTTCCTTTGCCCTCCATAGTAGTTTAGTAGTCGGCGGAAATGGCGTTATTTTTTATTACGTCACTTCCGCGACAACGCACGGGTTAGCGAGGCATCTCCCGCCACTGTTAAGCAAATCTCTCCTCAAAAGCAAAGCACTGACAATGTCAGTGTCCAGACTTGATGTCGGCGTCTTGAAGGCTGACTAGTGGGCGTACGGCAACTCTGTTGGGGTGTACTGTTGCATTGTCCAGTTATGACGTATGTGTGGTTTAAAAGAAGAAACCCTATAGTGTAGCTTCAAGCATCTTCTTATCGAATCTCATTACTTTCAGGTTGAATTATACACAGCATATATATATATATATATATATATATATATATATATATATATATATATATATATAAATATATAATACACTATATAGTACACACTTTATATCATATTCATATACATGAATATTGATATCATAATATATATATATATATATATATATATATATATATATATATATATATATATTATATACTATATATAATATATATATAATATATATATATATATATGTATATATTATATATGTGTGTTTTTTTTCTTGTTTGTGTGCGCGTGCGGCGAGCGTGCGTGGTTGTGTGCGTGCGTGCG
>JAODUO010000815.1:52500-70000 GCA_025642075.2 Ridgeia piscesae | reverse complement strand
AGACCTCACACAGTGTCCGTCTTCCTGTTTCTACGTCAGAGACACTCTTGTGGACATCTAGAGTCGCAACCAGACCTCCCAGAGTGTCCGTCTTCCTGTTTCTACGTCAGAGACACTCTTGTGGACATCTAGAGTCGCAACCAGACCTCACACAGTGTCCGTCTTCCTGTTTCTACGTCAGAGACACTCTTGTTGACATCTAGAGTCGCAACCAGACCTCACACAGTGTCCGTCTTCCTGTTTCTACGTCAGAGATACTCTTGGGGACATCTAGAGTCGCAACCAGACCTCCCACAGTGTCCGTCTTCCTGTTTCTACGTCAGAGATACTCTTGGGGACACCTAGAGTCGCAATCAGACCTCCCAGAGTGTCCGTCTTCCTGTTTCTACGTCAGAGATACTCTTGGGGACATCTAGAGTCGCAATCAGACCTCCCAGAGTGTCCGTCTTCCTGTTTCTACGTCAGAGATACTCTTGGGGACACCTAGAGTCGCAACCAGACCTCCCAGAGTGTCCGTCTTCCTGTTTCTACGTCAGAGATACTCTTGGGGACATCTAGAGTCGCAATCAGACCTCACACAGTGTCCGTCTTCCTGTTTCTACGTCAGAGATACTCTTGGGGACATCTAGAGTCGCAATCAGACCTCCCAGAGTGTCCGTCTTCCTGTTTCAACGTCAGAGATACTCTTGGGGACATCTAGAGTCGCAATCAGACCTCCCAGAGTGTCCGTCTTCCTGTTTCTACGTCAGAGACACTCTTGGGGACATCTAGAGTCGCAACCAGACCTCCCAGAGTGTCCGTCTTCCTGTTTCGACGTCAGAGATACTCTTGGGGACACCTAGAGTCGCAATCAGACCTCCCAGAGTGTCCGTCTTCCTGTTTCTACGTCAGAGATACTCTTGGGGACATCTAGAGTCGCAACCAGACCTCCCAGAGTGTCCGTCTTCCTGTTTCTACGTCAGAGATACTCTTGGGGACATCTAGAGTCGCAACCAGACCTCCCAGAGTGTCCGTCTTCCTGTTTCTACGTCAGAGATACTCTTGGGGACATCTAGAGTCGCAACCAGACCTCCCAGAGTGTCCGTCTTCCTGTTTCTACGTCAGAGATACTCTTGGGGACATCTAGAGTCGCAACCAGACCTCCCAGAGTGTCCGTCTTCCTGTTTCTACGTCAGAGATACTCTTGGGGACATCTAGAGTCGCAACCAGACCTCCCAGAGTGTCCGTCTTCCTGTTTCTACGTCAGAGATACTCTTGGGGACATCTAGAGTCGCAATCAGACCTCCCAGAGTGTCCGTCTTCCGGCGTAGCCTTCTGCCAACTCTCACAGCGTCTTAATGTCATCACGTGGTCGCAGTTTGATGCACGTCACTCAGAAATATGTGTTATAAAGACGTGTTACACATTGAACTTGTTGCGTTTATAATGATGCATCATTCAGATAAGCTTCGTCCAACTATCTAAAGTATATTACTGTACAATATTGATATATAGTCTCTTATAGAAGAATTGGACAGAATGTTCCATGCGTGTTTCGCCAGACCTAACTGTCCCCTGTGACCAACATGCTGACAAACAAATAACTTGTAGATTTGCATGACGCGTTTCCATGTACCAACTAACTGGTAAATATGATCGTCACCCAGAAGAATCATTGCAAATATATACAATGAATCCACACAGGGACGGTGGAAAACATAAACTAGGCTGATTTGCAGAAACGTAGAGATTGAAGTGGATGCTTTTTGTACCCAGTGAACAAGCAGCATCGACCATCGTGAAAACGTCTCGGACAACGGTTCGCTATGGTCTGCCTGTAATTCTACTTGACTGCTCACGTATGGACTTAGACCTGAATCGAACACTACATCAATGCATTGTGCTGTTATTTCTGTTCCCATCTTTAAAAAAGTGTTCTCTTTGTACATGGATCAACGTCTCCGTACGTTTTGCATGTGTAGGGATGACATTTCAACCCAGCAACTGTCCCGTGCTAATCGTGTCGATGAGCACGCTAGGTGGCAAAAGGTTGTTCTAACAACTAATGAGCAATTACAGTTCACTGGTGCATGTAGGTTGGACACATCTGGGACGTGTTCGGATTGTATTGCACGTATGGCGACCTTTTGTCGTCGAGCAACCCCGGATAACTCCGCATGTCACTAACAGTTACAGTAAACAATGTTGAGCTCAGCTCGATCATTTATCTTTTAAATTCGATCCTGGTGTTATATACGTCAGTCAGAATTGGATGCAACAATTGAAAATATTATAAAGATTATTCATTTTTCTATCCTATTACATACTTACACATCCATACATCCATACACATCCATACATACATACACATCCATACATACACATACATACGTACATACATACATATTCATTCATACATACATACATACATACATACATATATATATACATACACATCCATACATACATACACATCCATACATACACATACATACATACATACACCTTCATACATACACATACATACATACATACACCTTCATACATACACATACATACGTACATACATACACATCCCTGCATACAGATACATACACATCCATACATACACATACATATACATACAGATACATACACATCCATACATACAAATACATACACATCCATACATACACATACATACGTACATACATACACATGCATACATACACATCCATACGTACATACATACACATCCATATATACATACACATCCATACATACATATACATACGTACATACATACTCATCCATACATACACATACATACGTACAAACATACACATCCATACATACAGATACATACACATACTTATGTTTACTTACAGTCCGGCTTACCAAATTTGGGACTGGCCCACTCTTTCTTTGACCCATCATTAAACGTGGTTTCCAAATATCTACACTTAATGAATTAATGCACAGGATATACTCAACTGAATTCGCTAGTGGAACTGTGATTTAACTACGAAGCCCAATACAATAGGTGTGTGATAGATAGTTCCTGAAATGTCACGCACTCCGGTTTATTTACTTTGCGGCAACTAATGGTGTAATCAGTGAGCTACAGGTCCTGGGGACCATTTCACTAGCGTTGCCAGTAGCTCTTAAACTTGATTTTGCACTTAAAAATAAATTTAGATCCTCAACAGAGATCTTGAATACTTGAAAACTGTCAACACCGTGACGCGCCAACAGGACATTGTCACCAAGATGTCATGGACATAGTGTTTTCAGTAGCATGGCAACGGTATTTCTCTATTCATAACAACATATAATTTAACAACATATTTGTTGTTTAATGATGAATTTTGATTTTCTTAGTGAAACGGTCTTTCGATTCTGACGAGTCCAACGCGTTTTGAAGACACGTACAAATAGCAGTAGTATTTGCTTGCTCATTTCTATTACACGAACAGCATTAGTACCACACAACAAACACGAAATAGTCACTCGTGACCATGGTGAAAGTTAACACAACGAAGGATAGACATTTTCACCGTTTTCTGACAGAGAACGTGTCGAAGAGAATTGCGCTCAATAAATCGAAGCGAGAATAGTCCCATGGAATGTTCTTACAAATTGCCACTTTTTCGATTTTATACATATATTGACATACTATTAAAATTAGGTAATGTATCAAGACGTTTTGGAGCACAATAACATAGTTTGTATATAATATATATATATATATATATATATATATATATATATATATATATATATATATATATATATATATATATATATATATATATATAATACATACATACATATCGATGTGTATGTATGCGTGTAGTGTTCGAACGAAAGTATTCAAGAAACGAGTTGTATTTATCAAGAACCAAAGGTCCAGTAAGTGTCCGCCTCGTCTCTTATGGTCAAACTGGTTGTCATGGTTTTAGTTTTCGCACACATTGTAGCGGTGAACCTAGCGACAGGAGAGACCGTGACAATGTCGGGGACAGTGGCTGTGCTGAAGATAATGACAGTGTTTATGATGACAGACTCCATGTTCGTCGTTTTGTCCGGCAGATTCTTCTCTCAGGAATGCGGCGTGATTCATATATATATATATATATATATATATATATATATATATATATATATATATATATATATATATATTTATATATATATATATATATCTTTATATTATATATATATATATATATATATATATAATATATATATATAACAATTACCCAAGGAAAAGGGTTTTCAGATCAGTCTGAAAATTCTGAATCATTCGTTTTCTAGAAATCGGAATAAAATATATATATAACAGTATATAATATAATTATATATATATATATATGTATATCATGTTATAATATCACCAGTGGTTACTTTTATTGTTATTTTTGTAATTAATACATGCATTGCAATAATACGTGAATACGTAATTTATGTGTTTTTTACATATACATGTGTCTGAATATAATTAATTTTTATTTCATTTGACATCGGGAATGATGATGGTGCTTGTGATGATGATGATGAGTGTAGTAATTACCGTGATAGTCGTCACCGTACATACGACGTTATTGTTATCTTATTCGTCACTGAGAGGATATTATCTTTTCAGGCCTTCGTATTCGACTGTTCAACTTGTTCTTGAAGCTGTTGTCATGCGCGCTCTACATCGTCCGGACGTCGCTCGATGTGCCAGCCAAAGGCTCTCCTGCTCTGTAAGTCTCCACTCTCACATTACACATTGTTTGAGGCTATCATATATCTATGATATAACGAAAAAGTTCTAATGTTGATTTTCAAAACGTTGTGCCAATTTTGTAAAGTCCACTGAATAAACAAAAGGAAGAAATATGACATTACCCGTAATCTCGTAATCCCGCAACGGCGCTGATTGACTATACGATACATTTGACTTAATACGGACGAAGACGATCAATTGCAGGCGCTTTAGGCGACCAGCGCTATATAAGAGCCACTTTTCAAGTGACATACGTAAGAGAATATGTTTTTCCTGAGTCAAACACGAAACCTGTGACCCAAGCCCATCAGAAAGCCCACACTAACGACTGCGTAAAACACACTGTCTGGTGTTGATTTGGTGTAAAAACTGTGACCTGCAGAAATGAAACGCCTAACAAAGACATACAACCGTTCTCGTGAAACGTCGATGACATGTTGTCATCTGTGACAGTGGTTATCACGTACCTGCTTATTCCGTCAACCGTATACCTGTTGCCGCATCAACACATGAAACACCTAGGATTGCTGCAGGGTTATACTCATGTACATCCGGGGTAATAATTATATTCTGGACGAACATCCGGAATAGTAATTATCCGCCGAACGTGCGTTCGTCATGACCATTAGTTTCTGGCTATAAATTGGGAACAGTAATAATTTTCTTGACGCATATCCGGAACGACCATGTACTGGCTGTGAATCAATTAAGAATGACCTACCTGCACAGCTTCCAACCTGTTTGATGTCGTGACACACTTTCGAGTTTATATCCCCGATCCTCTCGGCAGAGTCAACCAAATGTCACCATGTCATATCAACATGTACCAATATGTTTTGACAACGAAGTTTATATCTAGAACGACGAATAATTATCTCCTTTTTCTATCTGAGTTGATAGATTCTATCAAAATAAATGCACTTATAATAATATCGATGTGCTGTGTCGTTGTAAAATATGCCAAACAATTACAAACGTTAATCTTAATTTATAGTATGAAAGAAAATCGTTAGTGCCACTCATCCTATAAAGGAGATTATAAAGTAACTACAGTTTATTATTTTTCTAAAAGACATTTATCGAAAAATGTGATAATTAATATCAACATGGTAGATAATTGGAATTTGTAGAAAATTCAAGCAAGTGATATCACGGCATTTTAATTGTAAAGAACGTGGTTGTTACAAGAGACACGCGTTTGGATCTATACTCCGTTAACTACGTTGAGTTCCTGGCACAGGTTTCTGTAATCGTGGGTCACGACAGAAGCAGAATATTTCAAGCTGACCGGCTTGTAGCAATGAGCACATTCTCATGAATACGTTAATATGACCAACGTCTGACCACACCAAATAAAAATGCTCCAGGAACTGGATCGGAATTGTTTGTTGACCGCTAATATATATATATATATATATATATATATATATATATATATATATATATATATATATTTTACAACGTTCAACAAATTATCTACAGCATAAATTATAAAATAATGTTGCATTAGTGCCGCAGTCCACTAAGTTGATAAGTAATTACGCACACGTGTTTTTAAATAAGATATAACAGAAAAGTCACTATAAGTAATTATTAATTATTGCTGTAGATAAACTAAACAGGGGTCGAGGAGACTGTCACTAAGAGCATTTTGGTCGCTCTCGTGGCAGCCACCGCGTTAATTAAATCACAATTAAATATAGTTGGCTATCTTAAAAACTTTCAAAGGGATCATAATAAGCACGTGTGCATAATTCAGTAACAGTAACACCAACATTAAAAAAAAGTAAAAATTAAAAATCTAACATACCAAACAACAACACCAAAAACAAAATTAGTACATTAAATTATATTAGAAGCTAGCAAATGATTACAGTCCATAGTTAGATAACAGTACTTAGTATATGCCCTCCAGGACCCTCTCTGGATCCATTTAAAATTTATCTTTAAAGAGGGCTGGGGGAAACATTTCCATTCCAGATTACATACTTACTGCAAAAGCGTTGACAGTTTACGACAGCTGAGCCGGCAAATAGAAGTGTTTCAACGATGGTGTATACCAACCGTGGTTGTTGCATTATTTTGCTTTTGCTATTAAGGTATTAACACTGTAATATTTATTTTTGAATTGCAATGAACGTTTTGGTTTTCTGAATATATAAAATATATCCGTTCAACAGATCGGTGGTGCCTTGATCTATTCGGAAACAAGAACTTTTTTTGATTTATTTACGCTGATTACCCAACGCACATCTCGTAATTGAAATATAATGCTGCTATTTACTCATACGAAATTCACAGAATGATACTTGGGATGATGGGAGATATCATATCGTTAGCGCATCATAATGATAGAACGGATGGATAATTGCCATCACGAAAGAACAATCATTATTTTTGTTTTGTTTTATATATATATATATATATATATATATATATATATATATATATATATATATATATATTTATTTATATGTCAATGTTAAGCAACACCAGACAGCATCACAAAGGCTGTCATCTGTTATATTATGCATTGATTTTTCCTGCGCGATCGGATGCAGCTACTCCAGCCTGCAAGACATAGCGGCGAGACCTATGGGCACCCTTTATCCGTTTGTCGACTTCCAACATTTAGAAAAACGACACAAACACAAACCAAAGGCGTGTCTGATTTCTAGGTATTCGAAATGGCATGGGAGGAAGTATGACATTTCTTGGATTTCAGCGCGTCTTGTAAACGGATACGTTCGCCATGGCAACCGTCCGTTGTGACGCCAGGACGAACAACGCAGGCGGTCGTATCATTTCGTGAACCACGACTCACGAGCGTCAAAATAAACCACGTAGACAATGAGCGTAACGCAATTACAACGACCATAGTAGTGGATGACGACAACGACAAAGGGAACGTTATTGTTCTACAGCAACAAGGCGGGTCACCATAACACAAACATAAATGACTGTACCAAGAGGAACACCAGCAGTAGGTCATGCACCAGTCACACCCTTAGTGCACTCAACGGGCCGTGTGTGTGTTGTTTATTTTTATATACACATACACAACACACACACACATATATATATATATATATATATATATATATATATATATATATATGTGTGTGTGTGTGTGTGTGTGTGTGTGTGTGTTTGTTTGTGTGCGTGCGTGTATGCATATGTATGTATAAATACATATATATGTATTTATATTATATGCATACATACATATATTATATAAACACACAAACACACACAAACACACACAAGCACCCCAACAAAGCAAAACGCAAACCAAAACCAAACCCAAAACCAAAAGCCCCGCAAAACCACATACGCACATACAAAACCAAAACCCACTAAATAACATCCCAAATACCACATACGCACATACCACAACGCACATACGCAAAATACGCACATACGCACATACGCACATCCCACATACGCAAAACCACCCCAATACCACCCACATCAAAATACCAATACCACATACCACATACCACATACCACATACCACATACACACAACATACAACACACAACACACATACACAAAATACACACATACACACATACACAAACACAAAAACATACACACATACACACAACACACATACACACATACACACATACACACAAAACACACACACACATACACACATACACACATACACACATACACACATACACACACATCACACATACACACATACACATACACAACACACTACACACATACACACATACACACATACACACATACACACAACACACATACACACATACACATGCATTCATATTCAAATAAAAATGGAGGAAGTATACACACAACGCGTCTTAAACATACTCGCCATGGAAACCGTCCACGCCAGGACAACAACCAGGCGGCGTACATTTCGAACCACACTCACACGTCAAAATAAACCACGTAGACAATACACACGTAACACAATAACAACACCATAGTAGTGGATACACACAACACAAAGGGAACGTTACTTCTACACAACAACGGTCACCATAACACAAACATAAATACACCAAGACACAACACCAGCAGTAGGTCATGCACCATCACACCCTTAGTGCACTCAACGGCCTTTGTTTTTTTATATACACATACACACTACACAAAACACACATATATATATATATATATACATATATACAATACACATTGATATGTACACATTTTATGATAAATACATATATATGATTATTTTATACATACATACATATACACATACAAATACACACATACACACAAACACACACAACACACAAACAAAACACAAACACACACACAAAACACACATACACACATACACACATACACACATACACACTACACACATACACACATACACACATACACACATACACACATACACACATACACACATACACACATACACACATACACAAAACACACACACACACATACACACATACACACATACACACATACACACACACAAAACACAACACACATACACACAACACACATACACACATACACACATACACACATACACACATACACACATACACACATACACACATACACACATACACACATACACACATACACACATACACACATACACACATACACACATACACACATACACACATACACACATACACACATACACACATACACACATACACACATACACACATACACACATACACACATACACACATACACACATACACACATCAACACACAATACACACATACACACATACACACATACACACATACACACATACACACATACACACATACACACATACACACATACACACATACACACATACACACATACACACATACACACATACACACATACACACATACACACATACACACATACACAAAACACACACACACACACACACACACACACACACACACACACAATACACACATACACACATACACACATACACACACTACACACACACACATACACAAAACACACATCACACACACAAAACACACACACACACACACACACACACACACACACACACACACACACACACACACACACACACACACACACACACACACACACACACACATACACACACACACACGCGCGCGCACGCACACACACACGCGCACACGCGCGCCCACACACACACACACACGCGCACGCACGCACGCACGCACACACGCGCACACGCGCGCCACACGCACACCACGCGCGCACGCGCACGCACGCACACCACACCACACACACACGCACACGCACACGCACGCACGCACGCATTGATCTCCAACGGCAAACAGAACAAAATGTTTCCGCCATTCAACATTCAAACATCCCCCGTCATCCACCACACTACAGCACGACCACGACCTGACGACAACTCAAAGCACGACGACGGTTCCCGGCAACAACAAATTAGACACATCTGCGACTGTCAGATGAGAGAATGAATGGAACAAACGCCTGCCCTCGTTAGAATGTCGCACCAACCTCGAAATCACAGCGTCTGAATCATTATCATCTGGTGCGAATCAGGACAGAACCACACGGAATACATGGAATCGCCAATGAGCCTTAGTCATAGCACTGGGTCTCTGTAGACGTGCAAATGTGGCCACAGAAGATTTAGCAAGCCGTCCTACTGTGGCGGCGTCCACTGATCAAGGACAATGTACTGAGCTGTTGTTTTCTGGAGGGATGGCACGTGACCTGACGGCTAAGCAAAATGGCCGTCAAACCATTGCAATGGATGCTCGACATGTTTAGCTCTTGGACATTCCAGCCATTCAAGTGTTTTAATTTTTTGGACGAAAGCGCAGACTTGACTTGTAAGTCATTAAGTTGAGACTTTCTTGCATTGACTTGAGACTAGAGGCGGACGGGAAGAAACATCATTAGAACTTAAGTAGCACTTGTTTTGTATGTTATTAACTTCAAACTTGACGTGGATTTGCAGGTCATTGATTTGAGATTTCAGTTACACTTGCAGTTCATTGACTTGATACTTCACTTAGACTTGCAAGTCATTGACATGGGACTCGAGACCCCTTACAGTTTGTGACTAGAGTAGCAGGTCATTCATTGAGACTTACCTGTGTCTGACAGAGTCTGACTTGTCCGAAATTCTGATTTGTCATAATTTGTCATGTTTGCGTGAACAGGTGATCTACTGTTACACACGTAACCTTTCCGTGACACTTTCGCAGACCCCAATTGACATTTCAAGGCGGACGTAGCCTCGTGTTCAACGCGAAACCTAAACCACACACGCAATAGGTAATAGCAAAGATCACTTTGGCCGCTGTTATTGCTTCCGGTTCAGCGGATCTTAAATGCCACTAATGGCTCCTCCGGGTGGCACCTGTCAGGAGCAGAAGCATTACCGAGACGTATGCCAAGTATATTTCGTTACATTTCAGCTGCATGTAAGAGATTTATTGCATTTTACTCACTTGTTTTAAACTCATTTTTCTATTATGTTATGTTCACACCTTTGCTGGTGTCTCTCCGAAATAATGTCCTTGGCGACATCGCAGCGGCTTTTTTGCATTTTTGTGAATCCTGAAATTTTACAAAGGATTCTTTTTAATGATAGATTTTCCGCATTCCCTTAGTTACCTTTGCTGGTGTCTTACCGAAATAATGTCCTTGGCGACTTCGCGGCGGCTTTTTCATTTTGTAAAAACCTCCTTAAATTTAACAAAGGATTCTTTTTAATGATAGATTTTTCGTTATCCCTTAGTTAAACGGTCCCTGTTGACAGATCCGTCGGGTCTTACCCTTCAAACCCGCAACCTAGCCTCAGGTCACAATTGACCTATCGTGGCGTAGTAAGACCAACGAGGCTTGTTTAATAAACAACAATTATAAATTACGTTATAGCGAAATATCCTGCCGCTGAAAAAATACTGCCGCACCGACCCTTAATGCGCATGTCCGGAAGTACACACCTTCGCAGAGAGACGTGTTACACGGTAGCGTTGGTCACACATTTCTGCCGCTGTAAAATATTTGTCGCAGTGCACCATAATGCGCACGTTTGGGCGTTTTAAGACTACCAGAAAACTTCAAAAATACGTTGATCTCTGTCATTTATCACGGACCCTTTGGCTCAAACCGGCGTATTTAATGCACTGTTTAATTCTCCTTAAGCAAGTTGCTCTTTGAAATGATTAATTATTCAAGGCACACGCTTCACACAAAAGCTTTAACATGTTTTCATAAATATCAACTATACGTTATCGTCATTTAAATTTTCCTCTTTAACAATCATCAGTGTCATTACTTACAAACGCTATTTTGTCAGAATGTATTCACATATTGTGGCACAAGGTTACCTACTAACTTTGCAAAAATTGGTTAATATATATTATTAATTTGTGTTTGTATAGCGTCGCTCAAAGCAACGAGACGGAGAATATCAGCAACGGAGAAGGCATACAATGGTACGTATTGGTTTCTCACATTGTATTTCTTCCACGTTTGTATCACTCCAGTGTGTACCCATTTGGCAGAGCGATTATCGAGCTGCTTACCGGTCGATTGGTCATCAAAGAAACGTAAAGGCGGACATATGATCACCGGACCAGCAATTTGTTACTATTTTGATCGAGGAAGTCGAGCTTTAGCTGACCTTTTATATATTTGTGTTATAATTATAGGAATCTAAGTGTATTTTATCGGATAATGTAACTGTGATCGTCGTTTTCACGACATCAGCTTAGCTGGTTCCGGGTAACCGAAATGACAATCCCTAAGACACATATTATTGCAAGGACTGTCCTAGGCTATAGTTCGTTCGTTAGTCGCTTTAGTGTTAAGAACATAGTGTATAAAATCCATCTGTGGTCGTCAGTAACACAGATGTGACGTCTAATTCATTCTAAGACGTAACGGTATAATAAAGGCGATGTTAAACATTTCACAGACATGTTACTTGACGAACTATCTTCAGACACAATAAATAGAGCTTCTTACTGGAATGTAAACCAGGATATGATACAGAAGCCTGGTCCCAGTCGCCAGGCACACACGACACACCACACCTAGTTCTATTCGACGCGGTTCCATTAATTGGCCGGTTGCAACGCACAATGCAGCCAACGTCATCCATCCGCAAGAGACGATCTCCCGTTGCAAGCTTACATCATTTGCCCGCTCTTTCAATAGTACACCGGTCAGACTTCACAGCGAAGCGAGCTGGATGTGACATCGCCACGCGATGTTTTCAACGTTTTCTGCGGATGTGAACGTGAAGTGTGACAGCTTGTGTGAAATGTCAGCGAGTCGAGAACTAATAGAATGAGAGTTCCCCGTGGAGAGAGGAGCATTTGTCACCAGTGTTCGCTCGTCTTATGATCGCATCTGGCCCCTGGCCGTGGATACGGCAGATAGAGAGCCTGCCATCTGCTTAAGCCTGCTTAGGCTTTCATCTTAGCGGAAATAAGCAGCAGCTTTGCAGTGGAGTCGAAGTGGGTAGTGGGTGTTTTGTTACTGCGCACCGTTCCATGCGGGTGTTTCAATAGTAGCCAGGTTACGCACGCACACGTATATACTCAGTATTTACTCACACGGTTGCAGCATTTAAAAAAAGTAATTCGAATGGATATACGCACATACGTATACGCACACGAATGCACATGTGCATTATACAGATACATACGTGCGCACACACCGACACAGCTACACACAGGCATACATACATGTACACATAAGCATATGTATACCTTGACGGACGCACAAATAATATGCGCGCATATGCATTCACACACACACACACACACACACACACACACACACACACACACACACACACACACACACACACACACACACACACACACACACACACACACACACACACACACACACACACACACACACACACACACACACACACACACACACACACACACACACACACACACACACACACACACACACACACACAAACACAACACACACACACACACACACACACACACACACACACACACACACACCATGTCGTCCTTGTGACACAGACAGTGACGTTACTTATACTACCACAGAAATCAGGTAAATGTCAATGACTTTGAGCCGAACGTCTTAGGAGACCAAACCGTTCTTACGACGAACATATCGCAGGGAGCCATTACCTTCCTCGTTCACTACACCAAATGTCATCACTATAATCTGAAGTAGCTCCAGCAGCTAATCTGTAACAGCTTTGAATGGCGCAGACGTCGTTTTATTTTGTCCGGCAAACTGCTATGGAGCGTTTAGTACAATGACCCGGCAATATACTTCACGGGGAGATATGCTGGCGACATTAATATCGGATAGTGCTTTCTATCCTTCCATGAACTGATGTATTAGGTAGTCTTATCGGCGGTAATCGGACTAAAAGCTAATGCGGCCGTTAACACGGCTTTGTGTCGGGTAACTAATCTCTTTAGCGCAGGACAATTGATCTCGCATCTTGTTGGTTATCAGAGTGCCGCTTCTTCAATTCTTTACCAAAGGTCTCGTAGATTACCCATAGGCTATGAAATGTCTTACACCATGTCAAGAATTAGCGAAGAACAGTGTAGATTAGATGGCAAGCAAATGTTCGTCCTGACATAGGAATATTGTAGACGAATGGAACAAATTGTCTGATGGTTGTATGAGTGTTAGCAGCGTAAGTTTATATTAAAAAATAAAGTCGACACCTAGGAATGGCGGTTTACTCGCGGGTAAAAATTTGATTGGGCTCCCAAAGGCTTCCGAGCTCATTTCCATCTAGAACTAAACTGGCAGCCATGTTAAATCTGGTTAAGTGTGCGATGCTGTTCTGTATACAATACAAGTAAAATGACAGAGTGCATAAACTTAGTATTTTAAGAGTAACAGTGTACTGAACTGATCGCCCGTATTTAGAACCATGTCAAAGGTATCTTCACACATACGCACGCACGCACACACAGAAACACACACACGACACACACACACACACACACACACACACACACACACACACACACACACACACACACACACACACACACACACACACACACACACACACACGCACACACGACACACACACACACACACACACACACACACACACGCCACTTTCTGTTTTAGGGCTGCAGAAATAATCATCCACGAGGCAACATGCACAAAACGATTCGTGTAAACATAATTATTTATCAGCATTTGTTCTGCATATAAGACCCAGGTTGTGCATAGAATGTAAACAAAGATAAGTGAAAATGAAAGTACTAATGGGAAATTGCGTTTTGACGGAGCTACACGAAAAACTGTCCTAACATGATATCGTACCATTTCTATTGGAATACGTTCGTGGATTGCCATGTTTATTTATTTTGCAGGGACTACATTATCTGGGTGAACCGAAGTGCCTACATATGGGCCATACAAGTGACGGTGGCCATCATAAGTCTGTCAGAGTCCTTGCTTCTTACCTACCTCGGATACAGGGTCAGTAGCACGTATCACAGTATGTGTGTGTGTGTGTGTTATATATATATATATATATATATATATATATATATATATATATATATATATATATATATGCACAGGCAATAAAAACATGACACATCACCATCATTAAATATAAGTGCAAGAAGATGTTCAAACAATATTTCCTAGTAACGCTTACAGCCTAAAATACTATCCCCTAAATTATTTAATGACAGAAGACATTTGTTCGTTTGTTTTTGTTAAACAAAACAGCGTCGTAAGTTGCGTGGTTTCCATTGAGCATCGTTTACTCTGTACTAAAACAAAATGTGCTGATGGAGTTTGTTTTGTGCGTGTGCTGCTAATGTAGCCCGCACACCAAGTGCTCTCCCTCGAGATGCCGTCGAGACTCGAGGCACAACGGGTCGATGTACCGCTCTTGTCGGCAAACATCTGGAGCAAAAACAAAACAGCGATGTTTTCTCTTGAACACTACGAAGCTGTCGTAATATAGAAAAAATACGACTCTATCGAAGTCACAGTGCATCGTTCACTCACGCAAATTGGTCAGCTTTGTCGTAAGCTTAGGTATGTTATGCTCTACTGGATATAACGTAAAAATCGCCACTAATCGGCTTTGTTATTCACTAGAAGTATGACCATTCCTATTAATTTTTAAGTTTCAAAGATTATTTACGTAAAAAAGTGTTTAGACGTTTTCTGTACCAAGTGCACATCAAATCGATTGTGGTATATTTATTTTATCAATTGGAAAATTTGAGTGATTTATATCAATGCGATCATCATTATTTTGGTAAGATATTTAAATATTTTAATCTCGTCTCGGCCGCGTTTCGCTGTGAAGCCCCCCCCACACACACACAGTCACACACACACACAACACACACACACACACACACACACACACACACACACACACACACACACACACACACACACACACACACACACACACACACACACACACACACACACACACACACACACACACACACACACACACACACACACACACACACACACACACACACACACACACACCCCACGCGGTTGAGTCGAGATCCGGACGGGATAAAGACAGCTCGAAATTCAAGGAGATGCTTTTGAGAAGTGTCGAGACGGTTACCTCTCAACCACGTCTCGACAACGTCTCCTTGGTGTTTTGGGTACTTGCCTTCACGAACAGCTGGTGTGTGAAAAGGCGAAAGTGTTTTAGAAATGATTACAACGATTGGTGGAAACCACAACTTACACCATTTCAATTTCGATACCGCCGAGACAAGAGAGTACACAGCATTGTAAATTCCTAATATTTTTGTTTTGATTTTCGTAGCTCCATTATCAACACGACCATTGGATCGGGTGTTAAATTGTGTGGTAAATTATCGAAGAGAAAACATTTTCGAAGTACGGTAGATTCCTGATATATTCCATATATTTCAACGACAATTATGATATTTTGCATATACGCCTTAACTTCGATCCTGTTTTGCTATTTTGAGACATTTAGTAATCTAACTCATATAATCGTAACTTATAAGTATTATATATAATTGACATTAATAGCACGTTTAAGCATGGTTTATCCGCATAGGTCGCTTTATTAACGCCTAATGTATTGTTGTTGATATGTTTATTAGTCATTTAAATGACCATATCTAGTGCTGGAAAAACTAGAAATACAACATTATGTTATACAAGTTGTTTATCATTCATTTCAGTGAATATACCATAATAGTATTATCATTCGATTTAAATTGATTTGTTTCAGGGAAACATTTTACAGCAAATCACGTCACCGGGGTTTTTGCTGGAGATGGTCAACACTGTTCCATTTATAGTGACTGTGAGTGCGCGCTTCATTCCTTTATTATTAAACAAATTATATAATTATTATTACGATTGTTAGCAGAAGAAATGTATGTTTATAAATTACTCAAATATGAGGCTGACGCGAATACACGAAGATGAATAATCGTTGAACTCAACATTAGTCAGTGTAGTCTTTGTCCGTTTGTCATCTGAGTGTGTTACTTTAGATTGCAATCTTACTTCGAATCTCCCAGCCTTGCTCCGTGTTCAAATGAGTCGTGCATTTGTTGACTGTGTCGTGTTTAGCAGACAACTTGTTCGATAAATCGTCTTGCCGTAAATTAAGACCTGTGCGATCTAGAAGCTGAATTCAATTAATGTTGCTTGAATTCCAATCACATTGCGGCTACAGGGGTATTTCTCTTACATTAATTTACTTGTAGTTTGCAGTTACGTTAATTAGCAGTAGACAGGATTAGTGTAAT
>JAODUO010000815.1:40000-42500 GCA_025642075.2 Ridgeia piscesae | reverse complement strand
GGACTCCGACGATGAACTGGACGAGTTGAATGACGGCACGAACCAACTACACGAGTACGTGCAGCGAAAGACGACTTGCTGGAGGCTCGTTTTATAAATAAGGCGTTACACATTGTCATACTTCAAACACAGTAGGAAAATGTTTCGTTTTGTGTAGTGGACTACTTGCCCTTTCAATTTGCAATAAACAGGGTGTGTGTATGTCCGTGCGCGCATTTGATATACCGTCCGTTTGGCCACTGTGTTAACATGCTTCCACTGTGTTAACATGCTTGTAAATGTACACAGCTTGATACGTAAAGTAAATGACGTTATAGCCTAGGTGTATAACTTCTTATTTGGCATTGCATCATTACTATCATTATCATCATCATCATCACAATCATCATTATCAACATAAATCGCCAACGGCCGCTGAGTGATAAATATCATCAACACTACTATCATTGTTGTCATCATCATCGACATCATTTTCGTCACAATCGCTATTTCATAATTTTCCATCAGCAGCCACAAGTATAAACATTCTATAGGAATCAGTCTGACGACGATCACCCTGGTGGTGACACTGCACTTGCCCACGTCACCACCCACCTGACATGTACCATGTACCTTGTCATTGTAGCTATGTGCCCGGCTACCCGCCGGTGACACCCTACATCGGCACGAGTCCCACGCTCTGCCATCTCCTCAGACAGAAGCGGCCGTTCTGCTGTCTACAGCTGGCCCAGGTGAGCTTTCTCTCGTCATTTCTAGCTGCCCGAAGAGCTGATTCACTCCAGTCAACGCCATCTTGTCAGTTGATGGCGCCCTCACACGGATGGAACCAATTCGTTTTATAATATACACATTCAAACAACACGTCTGTAATATTGCTAAAAAGTATTTAATACTAAATCGTTTCTTAAGACGGTGGTTACAACCATTTGTACAAAGGGTTATTCTTGTGCCATTTGTAAGATTGTTCATCCCGGAGTTACTGGTTCCATCCATGTGAGGTCGCTGATCGATTTGCAAAATGGTTCCTGCACATTAATTCACGTAATGTCCCAATTATCCGCCGTCGGCCCGCTAAAATAAACATGCCACCAGATAATGTGTGTCATAAATTCCGTATTGTGCCAAAATGAGGAAAGCAATGGGCAAGGCATATGATGATTCAACATAAATTTGTATTTACAATTTGGACTATCATAGCATGCAAATTTATGACGTCAAACCTGATATTGCGCCCTCTGTTGGCAGAAATGTGAGCACTGCACCAACAGCCGAGCGAAGGACTACAACTGGCCCAACCGGGGCATCATCGTCGTCGCCGACTACGCCAGCAATGGCCTGTACAACTTCATCGTGCCACTGCGATCTCACGCCCGCCCGAAACACACGCTCAACCCAATCGTACTGCTGCTGGAGAGGAGGCAAGTGACAGGGTGACAGGGCAATGGGGTGACCGGGTGACAGGGCGACAGAGCGAGAGGACGATACTGTAAGAAAGAGAGTCCAGTGACAGGGTGGCGGGGTGACAGTGATACGAGGTTACAACAGCAAAGTGGCAAAAGGACGGGGCGACAGGAAGACAAGGCGACATAGTGAATAATACGGTGGCGATGACACAGGGGCAAGGTGACAGGAACGACAAGGAAGTGCGACAGGGCAACACGGAGATAGCGACAGAGAGATAGGGAGACAGCGCGACATGGAGACAGGGGAATGCGACAGGGCCATAGGGAAACGAGTAGACAAGGAAAAAGTAGGGCAGGACGACTGGAAAAGTGTATGATGAGGGATGGGCAATAGGATGACGAGGCAATAGGTCGGAAACGCGGACAATTAGTGTGGTTTGTCATTGTCTATCAGTTCGAGATATGACAACAGGTCTGGCGTGTCATCGTGGAAGTGTTGTTGACTATGATTTGGAATGTAATTACTGATTCGTCGACCGGCAAATGGTGGGAACGAAGTAAAATCGTTGTGAACTATAATAGTTCGAATTTACATTGGAGTTAAGTCATCGATTATCAACGGTAACGTAAGTGTTGTCAACATTCAGGTCAATGTCATAACTGAGTAGTTCACATATTTGTTTCAGGCCTGATACGAGCTTTCTTGAAGCGATTTGCTACTTCCCTCTCGTATACTGGATGTCAGGCTCCATCGAAAAGTGGGTATTTGGGTGTTTATCGTATTATTCGTTTATGTATACTATTGACATACCCTTTTCATGCACAAACCATGCCATGTGTTAATGTATCTACGAGAGATTTCAACTTTCTGATATGGGGTGTTAGCTGACCCGAGAAGTATGCAGATATGACGAGTACTTTAGATATAACCTGGTTCTTGGCAGATTTGTCTGAAACCTATTAACGATTTCAATATGTCATGCACCTGTAGAGGAAAGCGATACTCTTGTTATACGTTTATTGGTGGAGCGTTGTTGCGTCAGTTAGACAAATATCACATGGGTCGATGAAACCATCGTATCGAGAAAAATGTTGAT
>JAODUO010000815.1:7500-35000 GCA_025642075.2 Ridgeia piscesae | reverse complement strand
CACATGTCTAACAGCTCATCCTCGGTAAGAACAGTGACTAGAATCATTGCAGCAAATATTCGAATGCTTGTTTAGCGTAGGCATCATGTATTATTAACTTGCTTGCGGTGTTCATGTGTGTTTGGATAAAGCTGGATAATGCATTTGTTGACTTACGATGTTATTACGTGTTTAGGCTATGCTGACTGACGCCATATCGGATTTACACAATGTACGTTCCTACTACAACTGTCTTTTCCAAGCACACTCAAGCACAGACTTATACATATACAGCATGCACATGCATAAGCACGCACACTTGTTTCGCTTCTTGCATGTGTATAAGCATGTGCATGTATGAGTGAATGAATGAGTGAGTGAGTGGTTGGATGGGTGGTCAGTCAGTCAATCAATTAATCAGTCAGTCAGTCAGTCAAACAGTCAGTCAGTAAGCGAGTGCGTGCGTGCGTGCGTGAATGCATGTGTGCGTGCGTGCGTGCGTGCGTGTGTGTGTGCGTGCGTGAATGTACGGACACAAGTGTGCTGCGTTTGCGCGTATATCAAATGCTTCCAGACGCGTGTGGCTGAGTAGTTGTCATTACAAATCACACAGCGTATCTGGCAGAATACTGCGAGTGTCGTGATCGAAGTGGAATCGGAGTAAAACCATTCAGACTTACAGTCAGTCGCATGCACGCTTTCTGTTCGCCTTGCTTCAAGGTGCGGCAAGTTAGACAGTATGGCAGCCAATATTGGAAAGACAAATTCAACAGAAAGTCCGCGTTTAAACCTGATGACGAATATGTGAGTACATCGACGGAAGCCCTGTTTGGAAGCGGAACCCTTCTTATCTTCGGATTGTATCGCAAGAAACTTAACCCAAGATTAACGCTTCTCCTACTAACACATCGGTGGAGGTGTGTCGGTCGATTCATGGGATATGCCAAGAAGAAACGTGTTTGAATATTGTAGAAGCCTACTGAGTTTGACGGTCGATGTCCATCGTTTTTACTCAACATAAACGAATTAACTAATAATGATAGCGTCGTCGATTTTGAAAATGGCCGGACATTCCTTGTAAAATCAGCCATTATAGAAGCACAGCCAAAAATGATTTGTTCGATCAGCCGCTATTGGTGGATATATTACCAACAATTTTGCGGCAACCGGAACAAAGTTCAATTTGACAATCATCCGTGTTCATTAATAGTAATACTTGACGACTATTTCATAGAAAAGATGTTATTCAAACACCTTGATTAGCGGCTGCCCGTACGGTTTCAGCGCCAAGTTTCTTCCAAAACAGGTAATTTAGTGTTCATGATGTACCCACACGACGCACGTTTCGACGGAAGGAGCTTGACTGATCGTTGTCATTAGTGACCGCACGACGGGGCAGATGACACTTATTAGCTAGCTGGCCACAAGAGAAGGGTTACCGGCGATCAGTGACCTATGTCCAAGCACGGTTCAACTGGGTCACCCTCTGTGCACAGTAAGTCTACATAGAGGTTTAGGCGTAGATTAATAATCGCACGCGTAACACCCATCATGCACCTCGTGACACGGTTACGCTCATTTCAGGTGGTCTGTGTTGACCTAAGAAAGACAACTACTACAGAAAGAGCACATAGGAAAGCGAAATATTTTTTTCAGGACTGAGGGACTTTACTTAAGAAAAGCTCCGAACCTTTTAATGTAGTTTGTTAATTTAAGAAGGACACGCGATCTTATGTGTTTGTCTGTTTGTGTTTGTGTGTGTGTAATGAAAATATTGATACATATTTTCTGTAGAACTAGAAGACGCGAAGTATTTATCTGTAGAGAAGGAATATTGTCGATTTGATACCAGAAATGTTCACTTTCACAAAGAATTGTTGACACAACGTTGGCACAACACGCATATGGTGTTATACTGTGGGTTTCTTGGATAACAGATGTTTTAATAAGTTCACATTTAATTGCATAAATAATTTTACTTTCATTAACTTAAATAATACCAATTGGTTCCAACTGCACATTTCTGTTGTTGTTCCTTCTCACATTGAATTCGTTACGTTGCCGTTATTTCAATTCAATTCACTTTAATGTCCTTAACAATTACAACTCATGATCGCATCTAAACTATGTAAAGAAAAGATGGCACAAAATACAAATGAAATGCAAAATTTTACCATACACAACATTTAGAGTACATAATAGACAGTATTCGTCCATTTTCATATGACATTGTTTTAAATTATTTAACATAATTGGTTAAAATTATATGTTACTACTTGTATTTGGGAATAAGATTTTTTAAATTTACAAAGCCCATTAGAGAGATCAACGCGACGACTCCAGAACTACAGAACTAAACATGAACGTAACATTAGTATACTGATTGTGTCTATGCTATTGAGGCGTGAATATATTTGAAAGTTACATTTGTAATTACCTCATATTGAAAGGATTTACAATGTTAAAACAGAATTGTACACCCGATAAGCGAAACATTTGCTTTTCGTCTCATCATCTGGGTTTATGGTTTTTAGGAGCAATGTTGTTCTGTCTTGTTGATAATCTTGTTATATCTGGTTAACAGTGTGGTTGTATAATGTTGCCTTAAGTTGTTAGAGTCAGGAAATTATATCTGGTTAAAAGTGTGGTTGTATAATGTTGCCTTAAGTTGTTAGAGTCAGTAAATCTCTAACGAGACAAGAGAAGACACCGGTCAGATAAATAATACTAATTTGATTTATGTCGCACTATACGGTCAAAAGAGTGCCTGCCTGTACTAAATGTACAATATACTCTCGTGCCTTGTTTCTCCGGCCTTAAGTACTCCGGTTGTTTCGCGACCAGCACGTTTTCTTGTGTGAAAACCACCTTGAATGTTGCCTCGCTAATCCGCACGTTTCGTTTATCCGACCACAAAACTTGTGAACCGAAACACAAAAAGGAGACACTTTGCCATAGGTTTGATGAAGCCAGCACCGTATACTATGTTGCTGTTAACAGCCCTGCGTGGTTTTCCACTAAGGACTCACAATGTGTCAGAACTCCAAACGAGGTAGCGGAATAATGTTGGTCATTATCCTCTAACGTGGTACCGGCTTAACTGGTGACAGGTAATTCCCAGGGAGACATCTTTCACGCGCTTGTGGTGTGAAATTCACGCATTCAGGACAACGGTAATCTCACGCACTGGCGCCGCGCTTCCCAAGTGTCACGCCTTTGGTAAATTAACAGCACAAATCAATAATTAATTGAAGACAGTGGCCTTGTGAGGTATTGCGCGGTGGACGGATTCGATATGTGGATTTAATTGTTCCTTTCTCGCGTATGTTGCGATCAAGGCGATTGGACAGATGTTTATTTGTTTTTACAAGAACCATTCACTAGCAGTGTATCTTGGCTGGACACGGTAACACACACACACACACACACACACACACACACACACACACACACACACACACACACACACACACACACACACACACACACACACACACACACACACACACACACACACACACACACACACACACACACCAGCATCCGCGCCACGCAGTTTGAATAATAATAATTGGTGTGCATATCTTCTAAATTAAATTCATTGTCACTCTCTTCAGTACTACCTTTATAATGGCCCAAGAAGAACAAGATGATCGTATGGTGTTGAGTTCTAATGTATAAATATATCATAGTAAACAAATAAACTGTAGAAAAATCCCCCAACAACTGCCGTTTGTTACAGTTGTCGCTGAACATGTTTGGTGACCACTGCAACGGTGGTCAAGGGGCCGAGCAGCAAGAGATCAGTCAGATGGTCAAGTGTCGCATGACGAACCTCGGACTGCCCAAAGAAGAATACAGTAGGTGGTCATACTAACAATAATTGATATTGTATTTTCACGTGCTGATTTTATTACCTTAGCTTTTTATTAATATATATTTTAGCATTTACTCAACACGTCATTTTAATATGTGAAGGGTTTTGTTTGGTACTTAATACTTAAAATGCGCTACATTAAAAATAATTTATTAATACTATCATATATGGGTCTGTCATTTTTTTTAAACAGCAATCTTCAATTTGCAGAAGAAACTTCTGCAGGGATTTATCAGATTTTTTATTATACTTCGTTGATCCTGCAATAGTGTTTATGGTAATTGCCGTGCATCGACTACTGTGCTGCCATCTAGCGACACTGTGCGAAGGCTCCTGAAAGACGAAGAAATGAACCAATGTCAAATTGACTAAACACGATTAAATATGAACATTACAAAGACACTGTGTGCACAGAAATCCTCTGGAGAAGAAAATGTCTTTTAAGTCCCGGTACTCGCATGCACAATGTCTTCCAAACAGTGCAAATAAAAAAGAATATAGCCAATATAGGTTTCAACAACTATCAGCAATCTAACAACAATTTGTTTAATTTTGCGGGTTAGAAATTGTAATTGTGGCGTTGGAGTTGTCAGATATGATAAGTGTCTGCGTGTGTTTCTATAAACATAAGTGTATTTTGTCAAGGGGTTTTTCAAACAGTAGAACAAGGGGACAGAAAAGGGGGTTCATAAAAATGCTGGTTTGAAAAAAGGTGAAAAATTTGTTGTTACATAACAAATGATTTAAGTGTTTGTTTTGTAATAAAATGTCGGTTTAGAAACACAATTGGGTTGTCTTTTTCAAGTTGTGTTACAGTAAACACAAGTCTTTGTGTGTTACAGTAAACACAAGTGTCTGTGTGTTACAGTAAACACAAGTGTCTGTGTGTTACAGTAAACACAAATGTCTGTGCTACAGGATACACAAGTGTTTGTGTGTTACAGTAAACATAAATGTATGTGTGTTACAGTAAACAGAATTGTGTGTATGTGTTAAATTTTTTGTTTAAAAAATTTTGGTGAAAAACAATTTTGTAAACTATGTGTGTTACAGTAAACACAAGTGTATGTGTTACAGTAAGCACAAGTGTATGTGTGTTACAGTAAACACAAGTGTATGTGTGTTACAGTAAACACAAGTGTATGTGTGTTACAGTAAACACAAGTGTATGTGTCTACAGTAAACACAAGTGTATGTGTGTTACAGTAAGCACAAGTGTATGTGTGTTACAGTAAACACAAGTGAGAACCGAGACACGATCTCTTACGTCATCATCAACCCTAGCTATGACGTCCTTCTGGAGCCGGGAGACATTATGTGAGTGTCCTTCCTGGATCTGCTTGAAACGATGTCATAATGGCGTTTGTCGTTGACACAACGTTGGCACAACATGCATATGGTGTTGTATTGCAGATTTCTTGGATAACAGATGTTTGTATTAAGTTCACATAGGATCACATAAAAACAATTTACTTTATTACCTTGAATAATACCAACTGGTTCCAACAGTTTATTCTATATTTCTGTTGTTGTTGATTCTCACACTCTTTACGCTGGCGTTATTTAGAGTGTATAAAAGGCAGTATTCGTCGACTTGTCCATTTTCATTTGACATTATGTTTTAAATTATTTAACATAATTGGTTAAAATGGTATGCTATTACTTGTATTTGGGAATCAGATCTGTTATTTACAAAGCCTCAATGCGACGATTCCAGGGCCTCAACTTCACCCATAATCACAAAACAAAATACTTACTGCAGTAAAACTTATTTTGTGGTGAAGAGTGTTACGGTAAATTACCTGGAAGTCGGGGTCACCACGTTATCCAGAATATATATATATATATATATATATATATATATATATATATATATATATAAAACGTGTATTTGGATATGTAGCAATACATTTAAAAGATATACAACTGAAGATGTACAGTCAAAAATATAATAATATACACTTTCATAAAAAGAAAAGAAAAACAATTGTTGTGGGAAGGTAGACTCCTACTAAGATCACTCTGATTGCTATCGTTGCCACATGAATAGTCCGATGTTGACTGGTTCCTGGTGTGTTTCTTGTAGCTACCTGATCCGACCTAGCTCACTCTCCCCAGAGGCGTCGCCTCTCGTCGACAAACGGAAGATGCAGGCGAAGTCGAGAAGAGGGAACGCACCGTCGTCACCGGAAGAAACAACGACCAACATACACGACGAAACTGGACAGGTAGCTACTGATATCTGTAGAAACGTTAACATAAAATAATGGTTTATGGGAAAGGATTGGAAGTTACCAAGCATTTAGCCTTCCTTCCCATCAGTTTCGGCGCTGTATTCGTAGCGCTGAAGAATTTGAAAATCGATTGCTCTAAATGTTGGTGCCGTAAAATTAGTACATAATAATAATATAACTGCGGTAGTGATCTCTATTGCACAGTTTGGATATGTTAAAAATTAAATATTTTGAATTAAAAAAGAAATATCCTGAAGAATGTCCAGCAATGTGATTTGTGGCGTTGGTTCCAGAGCACCCAGGCCTCGATGCACGGAGAAACAACTCGTCTTTGTCGTGGTGAGTCGTCGGCTGTCCGTGGTACAGTGGTTTGATTACTCGCTGTACTTAACGGAGGATGTCAGCGAGTAACATGTGTCCAGAGTCAGCATCTGGTGACCGTCTTGCCAACTGCAGCAATAACGGAAATCAGCAGTCATCAGCAGTAAACAAAACGGGCGACGCTAGCATGTGACAGCTATCACAAAAAGACGCATGTGACAGATATCGTCATTAGGTGATAAGTTTCAGAAACCAAGCTGCGTTGGTCGAAGACAACATGTTGTAATTATCTCACAAAAACATGTGTGTCTTACGATGTCAGCATGTGACGGCTATCACAAAACAAGCTGTGACGGACTACGGACAATGTCAGCACGTGACGGATATCACAAAAAGACGGCTATGACAGACGATGTCAACAGGTGACGGATATCGCAAAAAGCTCGCCATGACGGACGATGTCAGCACATGACGAATATCGCGAAAAGACGGCTGTGACGGACGATGTCAGCACATGACGGATATCGCAAAAAGACGGCTGTGACGGACGATGTCAGCACATGACGGATATCGCACAAAAACGGTTGTGACGGACGATGTCAGCATGTCAGTTGCAGCAGATGATGTGAGGATTTGGCGACCGGCATAACTGGACGTTATGCGAAAGTGTCAGTCATTATCTACGTGATATATGTGCAGCACATTATATATTTCTATGTAAAACTTTTCTGGGGTGATTTTGTTAAAAACCCTTTTGTCGATTCTCATCGTGAAGACGCACATCACTCGTTATCTCGTTGCTCAGCGACTTCCGTTCATCGTTTCAGCAGTATTGTGTGGTTGGTTTTATTGTATATTTTAAAATATTTTATTTTATCAACCCATTAACAATGAGGTGAAAATAAATCACAATATCATACCAATTATTATCATAAATATAATCAAACAGAACACAAACTTCTAATATCGTTCACGTATTGTTAACACATTAGCTTTTTTGAAAATGTGTTCTAATGCGCATACGTATATTATATATTTTAACCTGCATGTTGCATTTACTAAGATCAAATTTACGTATTTTAATTATTTTACACGTCAGACTTTCGCCTACTGTAATTTAACGCATATTCTGAATGTGACCCACACAACTATTTTAGTAACCATCCGCCAAATTGTATTAAAATTATTAGCATTCAATGGTGATTATTATTAGTAAACCATTAAGTCATGCTCTGTTACTCCACCAAATCTCATAAACCTTATTCCGCAATCGTAAAATGTATGTAATAGTTAGTCCGACCGGGTTCACCTAAGTTAAATATAAATACCTAAGATTATTATCAATACATTTATAGACACGATTTTCGCAAGAGTGAATTCTGTGATGTTAGTTGTCATTGCTATTTTTCTACAATGTGCTGAAACGGACTTTTAAAATGTTTGCGTTATATTTTTACTAAGACTCACTTATTATCAGGCGCATACAGTTGTACATATTTAATATACATTATTTTGTATTGTCTGTGCACTGAGACATTTAAAGCTTCGTTGGCAAATCGTGCGTTTGTACGTCTTGTGTGTATTCTGCATTGCCCTAATATGCGATGGAGTTGCATCGTTTTGCCAAATAAATTGCTGTTTTTACAACCAGCTGATTGTTATAATCACTATACCCCAAGTTCGCCTAGCAGATTGACGTATAGATGGAACTGGCGGTTGGTATAACACCCGTCCATCTCTATATACAACAGCAACGAATCTTTTTGTTTGGACATATCACAGGCATAAATCCCAAGTAACTAACTCACTGGAATCTTTCGGCTGGCAACTGACCGTCAGCGTCATTTCCCAGCGACACCAAAGCCGGTAAAAGCGGTGGATGAAGTCGGTAAGTGAGTGAGTGAGTGAGTGAGTGAGTGAGTGAGTGAGTGAGTGAGTGAGTAAGTAAGTAAGTATTTATGGGAAATGGATGTACTTAGTTCAAGTATCCTCTATTTAGGATTTTTGGAACATGAACAATGACCCTAATGCACTGGCAACGGAGTATATGGAGTGATTATGTTGGTAGTTGCGTGTAGGGACCGTAGTAATGCTATCGGTAGTGACCCGGTCCAACTTGCAAGAAGCATTGTGGAACAGGGGTGGGAAACCAACCATCAGATATGTTGACGAAGTACTGCCAAAAGTGTACATCTTATGCATTTGTAAATCAGTTATAAAGCCAGACCAGTAAATGTGGCTCCCACGTCATTCATTCTAAAAACTATTCTCATATATTGCTTCCATCAATATCAGCGCCCAAAGGTCACTCATGTTTCCAAATATCATTGAGGAAATGAAATGTTTTTTGGATTATTTTAATCCACAATGTGGCTTTCATATTTGCAATACCGGAAATACATTTACATCAAAAATGAGTTGATACACAAGCAATACTTCAGCAACTCCGACAACACACGTGTCCTACTGTACTCAGACCACACACGTTTCCTACTGTGCTCCGACCACACACGTGTCCTACTGTACTCCGACCACACAAGTCCTACTGTACTCCGACCACACACATGTCCTACTGTACTCCGACCATACACAAGTCCTACTGTACTCCGACCACACACATGTCCTACTGCATTTTTTCCCCCCCCCCCCGACCCCCCACACGTGTCCTACTGTACTCCCCGACCCACCACAAAGTCCTACTGTACTCCGACCACACACGTGTCCTACTGTACTCCGCCCAAAATAACCCCCACAGGTTTCCTACTGTACTCCGACCACAGTCTACTATCGCATCAGTATCCTACTGTACTCCGACCACATGTGTCCTACTTTACTCCGACCACACAAGTCCTACTGTACTCCGACCACACAGGTATCCTACTGTACTCCGATCACACGTGTCCTACTGTACTCCGACCACATTTCCTAATGTACTCCGACCACACGTGTCCTACTGTACTCCGACCACACGTTTTTGCCCCCCTTTACTGTACTCCGACCACACAAGTCCTACTGTACTCCGACCACACACGTGTCCTACTGTACTCCGACCACACAAGTCCTACTGTACTCCGACCACACGTGTCCTACTGTACTCCGACCACACAAGTCCTATGTACTCCGACCACACACGTGTCCTACTGTACTCCGACCACACACGTGTCCTACTGTACTCCGACCACACATGTCCTACTGTACTCCGACCACACAATGTCCTACTGTACTCCGACCACACACGTGTCCTACTGTACTCCACCACACACGTGTCCTACTGTACTCCGACCACATGTGTCCTACTGTACTCCGACCACACAAGTCCTATTATACTCCGACCACACACGTATCCTACTGTACTCCGACCACACATGTCCTATAGTACTCCGACCACAAAAGTCCTATTATACTCCGACCACACACGTATCCTACTGTTCTCCGACCACACACGTGTCCTATAGTACTCCGACCACAAAAGTGTCCTACTGAACTCTGACCACACACATGTCCTACTGTTCTCCGACCACACTCGTGTCCTACAGTACTCCGACCACAAAAGTGTCCTACTGAACTCCGACCATACACATGTCCGACTGTACTCCGACCACACACGTGTCCTACTGTACTCCGACCATACACAAGTCCTACTGTACTCCGACCACACAAGTCCTACTGTACTCCGACCACACGTGTCCTACTGTACTCCGACCATACACGTGTCCTACTGTACTCCGACCACACGTGTCCTACTGTACTCCGACCACACAAGTCCTACTGTACTCCGACCACACGTGTCCTACTGTACTCCGACCACATGTGTCCTACTGTACTCCGACCACACGTGTCCTACTGTACTCCGACCACACAAGTCCTACTGTACTCCGACCACACGTGTCCTACTGTACTCCGACCACATGTGTCCTACTGTACTCCGACCACACAGGTATCCTACTGTACTCCGACCACATGTGTCCTACTGTACTCCGACCACACAAGTCCTACTGTACTCCGACCATACGTGTCCTACTGTACTCCGACCACATGTGTTCTACTGTACTCCGACCACACAAGAGCTACTGTACTCCGACCACACAGGTATCCTACTGTACTCCGACCACACGTGTCCTACTGTACTCCGATCACACGTGTCCTACTGTACTCCGACCACACACGTATCCTACTGTACTCCGACCACATGTGTCCTACTGTACTCCGACCACAAAAGTGTCCTACTGAACTCCGACCACACACATGTCCGACTGTACTCCGACCACACACATGTCCTACTGTGCTCCGACCACACACGTGTCCTACTGTACTCCGACCACACACATGACCTACTGTACTCCGACCACACACGTCCTACTGTTCTCCGACCACAAGTGTCCTACTGAACTCCAACCACACAAATGTCCTACTGTATTCCGACCACACACAAGTCCTACTGTACTCCGACCACACACAAGACCTACTGTACTCCGCTCCAAAATATAATTTAACCAATTTAATGCTATGCATATTTCTGTGATGGCAATATTAGGAGAATATTTGACATTCACTAGTTGTTGAAGGCATCTGGCTATCGGTGAGCCAGTCATGCAAGACAACGACACGCTTCAATTCGTTAGTTGCAGACAAGGGGCTATTGGCGTAATTTTGTTTTGATAGATACGAGTGGTCAAAGACCTTGGGTGCGATTCTAAAAAATGGCGTGTGTATGATGTGTGTGTGTGTGTGGTGTGTGCGTGCGTGCGTGCGTGTGTGTGTGTGTGTGTGTGTGTGTGTGTGTGTGTGTGTGTGTGTGTGTGTGTGTGTGTGTGTGTGTGTGTGTGTGTGTGTCTGTCTGTGTTTGCGTGCATGCGTGTGTGCATGCGAGCGTGAATGTGTAACGTTAATAAAGATGATTAAAAGTGCCTAAGGGTTGTCTTTATGACTCGTAATGCCGCGCTTATTAAATGATAAACGCATGTTGGGTGTTTTTATATATATATATATATATATATATATATATATATATATATATCATATATATATATATATATATGTGTGTGTGTGTGTGTGTGTGTGTGTGTGTGTGTGTGTGTGTGTGTGTGTGTGTGTGTGTGTGTGTGTGTGTGTGTGTGTGTGTGTGTGTGTGTGTGTGTGTGTGTGTGTGTGTGTGTATTGTGACGTGACGTGAGCACATTTCCTTTACGTTTATGTGACATGCGTCTATCTCCCTTCACCCCTCGACTTTCCTCCATGCCGTTGCCCCGGTTGTAATCCTCATTGTAACCAAAATTGAATCTAGTTGCACTGGGTAAATGCCACTTCCTATGGTGAATTAATTAATTGTAATGAGCAGCAACGTTACATGTTGTAGCGTAGCCAGAGGGGGAGCCAGGGGGCCATGCTCCGTAATCCCTGAAAAAAATGTGGATGGTGCGGAACGGAATACCAAGAACTGGCTGCCCTATTTCAATAACTGGCTGCCTGATTAACAGATTCACAAAGTACAGTGGGTTTCAGGATGCCTATGTAAGATTTTTTTCCCCACTCCTTCCCAAAACATTGTCATAATTCAAATAGGATTAAGTTACGAATTATCTACTTCTGTCGCTTGCTGCAGCATAAGAATTGACAGAACAAGGACAATGTGATTGTTTTCAATGTGCATGATGGCTAGTGGCTGTTACGGATTCAAAATAATAGTTATCCGATTACTAGACTAGGGTCAAATTGCATGTTGATGTTTTTTTGGCATCACTGTCGTCAGGGGTGAGTTGACTATGATTTCCTTTTCCATTGTCTTTTTCTTCCTCTCACTTTTCTCTCACTACGTTATCTGTCAGCAGTCTCCGATTCCTTCTATAATTGCTTTACATTCTTCTCCTACTCTTTCGAGATCACTTTCAATGCAATCCCCGTCGCTATGTTGGTCTTCCTCGCCTCCATTTCCCCTCCCCTTTCTGGTCATCTGCTCTCTAGGCCATTTTTAACTGCCATTTTTTCTACATGACCAGCTCATGTGCTCCTCACCAATTTCATCTTAGAATTTTCTTTCACTCTCATATATCATCCATTTTCTGTTATCAGCTCTCTTAACTCCCACGATTATTCTTACCAGATTGTTTTTCGCAAATCTGGATCTTCACCTGTTGTTTCTCTGTTAGTGCCATCGTCTCTAGTGTGTTCACGTCAGCCGGCGTAACATACGAGATGAGCACATTTCTTTTACATTCACCTGATATGTGCCTATATCTTCAATCACCCTTTCGACTTTCATCCAAGCGTTTGCTCCGGCTGAAATCTTCGTTATAACCAAAACAATCATGTATCACAATAAATAATCCGACAGATGGCGCTCTAACGCAACTAGGGTCTTTGTGCCGTCTTTTACGTATTCTTGACGTGTGTAAAATGCGGCACCGATTTGCGGACAATTTTGCGGAACGCTTGTTTAAATCATCCTACAATCAGCTGTTGAACTCGCATGACTCCGAAACCTCACACATGGCTAAATATGGATACAGTCTGACATGTCCGTCAATGTCTACATTAATGTACATTTACAGCCGATGGACCGTCGACTGGTGGCCGGACGACAGGTGTGCTGGCTCGATGCCGGAAAGGATGTTTAAAATCAACCAGAGCTCGCCGTATGCATCACACGAAACTGCTGTGTCTTCACACATAGTTAAATAGTGATATCGTATAACATGTCCGTCAATATGAAAGCATAATGTCTACATTAATGTACATTTACAGTCGATGAAACGTAGCGGGACGTTCGTTGGAATGCAGTGCCAAGAGAGCGTTGTTTTGGCTGTTCTGTCTATTGACCACACATACGGCATGCTGTTCTGTCTATTGACAACACATACGGCATGCTAACACACAAACTATCGCTGGCTACGCGCCTGCACGGTCAATAGCTGATTTAAACAAGCGTTCAGCAAAACATGCAAACAAATCCACGTTAGTCGCTAGAGGCGCTGATACGCAATTACGGTCTAGTTGCGTATTCATTTGCGCATGGATAACGGCCAATTTGGGTCAGTCAAGGGAACGTCCACTGTGCATGCACTTATCGAACTAGTGCACAAGTGGAAAGCTGCGCTCGATTCCAGCGGTACCATGATCCGTGTACTACTCGTCGACTTCAGCAAAGCATTTGGCAGAGTGGACCACCATATTTTGCTGACTAAATGTGCGTCACTTGGATTGCCAAATTTTATAACCAAATGGCTAACATATCTTTCTTATGCCAACGCAAACAGCGAGTAAAGATCGGCAGTGTAAAGTCTAAGTTCACTACCATCAACGCAGGTGTGCCACAAGAAACAATCTTCGGTCCTATTGGTTTTGTACATCACATAAACGACTTGCGAACAACCTGTGATCACGTCAAATATGTAGACGACTGCACAATTTGGGAATCATGTGCACCTTCGTGTGTTAACAGTTCACTCCAAACAGCGGCAAACGAAGTGGCACAATGGACAACCACCAACAATATGGCACTGAACTATGACAAAGCAAAACAAATGCGCATTTGCTTCAAAAAAGAAACGCCAGACATCCCGCCGATATAACTATTAACGACATCCAGATTGAGCAAGTTCACAGCACTCGACTACTAGGTGTCACCATTTCACGAGATCTTAGTGGCAACTCCATATCGACGATATCACAACAAAAGCTTCACAACGACTATACATCATCATTCTACTCAAGCGTGCTGGAATAGAACCGCACCATCTCGTCAAATATATACCACAATCATACGTTCTGTCATCGAATACGCCTGCAAAGTGTGGCATACCAGTCTGACAATAAAACAAACAAACCTGCTCGAAAGCATTCAGAAAAGGGCTATGCGCAGTATATTTTGTGGAATGCGTTATAACGACGCCATCGCTACTGCGAGAATACCAACGCTGGCAGACCGGAGAGAGGCGCTGTGCAGATCCTTGTTCGCGAGGATGCAGAAAACCAACCACAAGCTGCACCATCTGCCGCCCCCCAGGACATGTAACTACTCTTTTCGTAACGCTCGCGCTTACGGTGTTCCTCGCAGTAAGACCAGTCGCTTCAAGAACTCTGTTGTGCCGTATGGACTATATGTAATTGGCAGTGAATGGACTTCCCTGTTTACAAACGAACATTACTGGCTTTGAACTGTGACTCGTTTTAGCTATTTATTCAATTGATTTATTTTATAATAATTTAACGAGTTGTAATTTTTTAGTCATGTTGTATGTTCCATTTATAATAATATATTTTGCTAAATATTTTTATTTTTATGCTTTAATGTATCTATATGTATATATTCATGTTAGAGAACATTAACAGTTTTACTATCCGACATTTTTTCGTTTTAATTTTACTAGACATTCTAATTAGTAACACTTTCATATATTGTTATGCTTTCATAAATCGTTTTACATTAAACACATCGTTTTACATTTACATAAATCGTTTTACATTAAACGTGGATTTGTGGAACCCCACTAATCTAGTGGATTTTGCACTGGGAAGACCTTGTATTATCCGCTCACCTTGCAATGTCAGCGATACAGCTAAAGTACAGACACGCTGGTGGGCCGAGCAAAGAAAAACGCGTCCGTCCGTACATTCCGTAGGTTTCCCATCTCAAACATAGTATCTATTGTGACGTAGCCCGATAAGTCATGTTATTTCCGATGACGTCATTACACTTTGCGGGGATTACAGCAGGCGGGGTCGTCCTTGGAAGCGAACGGAGTTAAAGAAACTTCATCAAAAATAAATGCTGCTTTCAAAAATCTACACTGGCCAAACCATATAAAAATGGGCGCACAGCAGATTACGGTTTAGACTCTATTAACCAGACTCCGTGAGGTGGCAGCACGAGACTAACTATTGATACGCTCAGTTGGAGGCAATACTAAAGTGGCGCCATACGGTGAGTTTGAGGACTAGTCAACAATCTACAGGCGTCGCCACTATTGATGCAGACAGATTTGTCGGCATTAGACGTGATTAGTATGTGACGTGTTTACTTTTCCCGTTAAATCAGAACAGTGTTTGCAAGCATCAAGGTACGTAGTCTGTGTTACATGTCATTGCCAAGCAAGTACCGGTCAATTATACTTCATGTATTGTTACGAAAGTTGAATTCTATTCAATTGTAAAATCGGAATTGTATCAAAAGCGAATCTAACCAACGAACGGTCGTATTATCGCCCGGTTTATGTCAAACCCTGACACTGACAGAAAGTCCACATAATATTTTAGTATTTCCCTTTTTTAAATTTTTTCTCTACTTATTTCGGGACATGACAGATTTGCATTTCCAGTCGATTGCGTGTCACAGGGAATTTAATATGTTGTATGTCTGAACGTGGTTTGCATCAGGTTTTTTTTTATTATTTTGTTGGTTAACATCTATGACTGTCTATGTCGACTATGACTTATCATTGACATAGTGAGCGAGTATCAACAGTGACACAGACAGTAATTGTCTCGTGTCGACTACTCTACGACTACGTCTACAGTATCTGTTACTTAGCGAGAGATCAAACTTCATGCCTGTGGACTCGGGAGTCCCCCAGGGATCAGTCGTTGGCCCGTGTCTCTTCCTTCTGTACATCAATGACCTACTCATAGACATTGAATAAAAAATCCAACTGTTTGCTGATGACACACTGTGCAGTAACACCATTAAACACAAAGAGGACCAGAAAAAGCTGCAAAAAGATCTTGATTCCCTCACCACATGGGAGAAACAGTGGTCCATGAACTTCCATCCACAGAAATGCTACACGTTGAGTGCCACCCGAAAGAGAGAAAAAATTGTACCGTCATACCACCTACACGGACACAACCAGCAAAACGTCAGCACAGCAAAATACCTTGGCGTAAACATACAGGACAACCTGAATTGGGGACTCCACATAGACACCATCACCAATAAAGCAAACAAGACACTCAGCTTCTTCAGAAGAAACCTAAAAATCGGAAACAAGAAAACAAAAGAAACAGCATATAAAGCCTTTGTCCGCCAAATCCTGGAGTACTCGGCCACTGTCTGGGACCCATACTCTGCAAACAGTATAAAAACAATAGAAAAAGTCCAACGCAGTGCAGCAAGATGGGTTACAAATAGACACCACCAGACATCCTGCGTCAACTCCATCATCGACTCTCTTGCCTGGCCCACACTCCAACAACGCAGTAAAAAAGCTTGATTTTAAATGTTTTACAAATTTCACCACCACCTCGTCACCTACCACAGCCAACAGAAACCAGATCAAACCACAGAAAGAACAACACACACAGCTACATCCCCTACTGCAGGACACAGTACAGACATTCTTCCCCCAGACCATCCCCGAATGGAACAGCCTGCCCCAGGAAATAGTGGCAGCCAAGTCTGTGGACTGTTTCAAGTCCAGGCTTACTGCCCACCTGTAACCCGACAGACCACCCCTCCCCTTCCCCCTCCCCTCTTATTTCTTATGTCTACTACCCCCCCCCTGCTATGCCACACACCCTTTCATTACATTTCAGAAGTGTCTACTGCAACCTCCTCAAATCAGCATAATCATCACAACATTGATGTTGGCTGATTAATAGAAGAAGAAGAAGAAGACTTGGAAAATAAATTGTCCACACATTTAATTTAATGTTGACTTTTTGTAAACAAACATAATTCAGAGTTAAGTTTACCCTAGTAATGGGCAGAAGTGAACCCTTGTCCTTGGGTGGGAAGGTTTGACCTTCCACACACTGACCAGTCAAACATTAAAATAAACTTGTCAATAAAATAAATTATTATATATTAGACATGATCCCATTGCAGTTTAACAAGTTAAAAAACACAATTTTGTTGTGGCATTGACTCAAAAAAGTAAACACAAATAATGATTTTTTTAACTCTGCTGTCTCTGTTGACAGAGAGGCAGGATATATTCGGTTTCTACACACCCATCCTGGCATCAAATCAACCAATCTTAGCAGGATGCATGTTCAAAATAACACTGGTATGTTTGACTGGGACAAATGATTTTTGGTTTGGATAAGTGACTCTTTGTGGTTATTCCACAGATAAATGATCATTCACAATAAATAGTGACACATACAAATGAATATACGAGCATAACAACCTTTTTATTTCAGAAAATACAAATGTGAATTTTTTTTTATGTTCAGACAGCGTTGTTAGTATGTCTTGTTGTGTCGTATGTGAGTTTTCTGTGAAATTTAGTGTCTGTGTTAACTGGGCCGGGCACCAACATAGTTATGTCACTCATGTAGGACTAGCTCCAGGTCAGCCACTGTTGACCAAGGCTGCATTGCATTGAAACTCACTTCTGGTTATCGGTTAAATTTGATGAACTTTGGTACAAGTTACTTAGCATTGTATCATTACCAGTTGAATAATTATAACCGACAGTCTTTAGTACCCTTTACACAGTTGCCGAATGTTAGTTCAGACAGGTGAGGTGATCAGCCAACCGGGCAACACCCCATTAGCCATACATAGTACATGTATGCCTACTATTCCAGTCTGTGTGTGACGATGTCATTAAATCTATACATTATACTCTGCTTGGTACAAGTAATTCAGGCATTGTTAAAACTAGTAATATGAACTTCATCGAAATTATACGTTTACTTAATAACTAGCATTCAAAGGCAGAATATGTATATTTTGTAAAATACAGAACATTGTGAATTTTTTAATTCATAGAGGTTGATGCAAATAATATAAGATTATGACGAGATTTCCTAGCTTTGCATTGGCCATGTTACTGGAGGATGACTGGTATTTCCAGTGACAAACTGATGCCAGGGGAAAACAGCATCCTTGCCAGCCCGGGCTATTTGCCTGGCAAATCCCCTACAAGATGTGCTTGATTTAGTCAAGTTGAACTAGTTTATTGACATTGCCAGTCATGATGCTTCACCCGTGAAAGCAGTGCTAACACCCGCCCCAATTTGAATGCGGGTAATTGAGTATACAATTTCTGGGAATTCCAGTATAACGATCTGCCCTTCCCCCTTCACACAAGCAGCTGTGTATTCAAATATTTGTTTCTACATTGCATATAACATGAGCAAGTTGTGGCTATTACATGCTATCACATGATTGGAGGTCTACCAGCCTACCACACATCTCATGGTGTAGTCGTGGGTGATTTCATTGGGTAACGTTACAAGGGGAATTATTTATATGTGCCTGGGTAGTGAAGATCCGGTACTGACCTATACAGCTGCAGCCGCCTGGTGTGCAGTGATGGTTTAAAGTCTACTGTAAGTATATAAATTAATTATTACAGTAGAAAAGGTAAAAGATTATAGCAGCAGATATCAGCATACGTGATATACCAAAACATATAAATACCTTGATCTTCAATTCAAAACAGTATCGCACAGCACCATTTCTGCCAATTCTTCAACATTCCAATAGTGCTAGGTAAATTAATTTACTTCTGTCAGATCAAATAAATGACATCAGCCAATTCACATTTAAGTATATTTTGGGGACTTATCTTGAGAGAAATATTTGCAGTAGTATTGTGATTTGTGATATTGAAGTGAAATAATGGTCTGCCCCCAGGCTGTGAGGAATTGGTATAATTGAGCTGCTGTACCACTCCTTCCAGACAGTGTTATGTCCATCCTTAGCGTCTTACTACTTCCCAGTGAAGATGACATATCACTATCTGTCAGTAAAACCATTGGTACATTTACAGTTCAAATATATTACTACTTTGATCAGGTTAATAGGGCTGTACTCTTCGCAGTAGACGTAACCTTTTTCAGCATATTCATTCACAAAAGTTACAACTATTCACAGTGACTAGGCACATATTTGTATGACACTCATTATCCACCTCTGCTGTTCGCAGTCTCGAGTCCCCACTTATAAAAATGATATGATGAATTTATGATCAATTACCTTGAACACATCAATTGGTGTTACTCGTGTGTAATTCTGTAACAAAAAAATTTGCCTGCATCGTTTATCAGAATTTGATGCCGGTATCGGTCAGTCCAGTCCATCTGACCTGTCAGGCCACCCACCTCTTCTCACCAAGCAGGAGCACGAGGTGAGAAAGTTTTAAGCTTACCACCTACACACTGTAGAACATTAACTGTCAGTAATGTACATTAGTGGAAATAAAATCGTCTTTTGCTTGAATACTTATGGTACATTCCGTTGTATGTTTTTATTTTTACCATAAAAATTCAAAATAATATTCATTCAGATGCTTACTTCATTCCAAATGCTGTCTTTGTAAACAAAAACTAAACATGTGAATGGAAAGTTCCGGCATCCTGGAAGTACACTGCGTTTTCCCTGGGTAAAATTATGGGCGTGGTGGTAGAAAGGACTGACCCAGCACTGAAGGCACAATGTGATGCTGTCTTGGTTTGGTGGCATGGGATCCTCAACGATTTAAAAAATAACCTTCATAATGAAGCATATTCAATTCACTTTAATGTCTTAAAAATGATCGTACAACTCATGATCGCCTCTAAAATATGTAAAGAAAACATTGTCACAAAATACAGATGAAATGCAAAATGTAACCACACAAAACGCAAACTCGTTGGCATCAATATCACTTAGTTAACATTCTAATTGCCAAGGTGCAAAACTCCTGCTGTAACGAGCCATTTTGCATTTTATGCAACGATATCTCCTTCGAGACGGAAGAGCATGGAAATGTGTAAAGAGCGGTGTGATCAGACTCAGCAGCGATAGCATGGGCTTTCTTCAAGATTGCATGGTCGATCATTTGGGACAGCATTGGTGTAGGTAAACCAATGATCTTGGCAGTAACGTGTGGAATTTTTAGAAGCCTGGTATGGTTGGTTACCCATGGAAAGAGCAGGATAGTAACAAGTACTGCAATACATTATGAGAGGCTCAATGATGCCTACGATAGAAGAAGTTTTTGGTCAACGTTGAAAGCTCACAACTTTCGAAGAATATGCAGTCGCTGCTGATATTTCTTTTGCCTGGCTGTAACATGCTCTGTAAAGGACAATTTCTTATCTAAAACAACACCGAGGTACTTGAATGAATCGACCTGTTCTACAGGTTCATCATTGATGACAATGGGACTAATGATTGTTCTATTACAACGGAAGTCAGTGCACATTTCTTTCATTTTGGAAACATTGAGATGCAGAAAGGTAGTACTACACCAACTGGAGAAACATACCACTATAGAAAGATTATGATTGGTACAATGCAAAATCAGTCACTCAAAAGAGCGAGCATGGCTACTTGAGGTGCCCCTGTGTTGCTAACAAGCACTGGTGACTTTGTGCCACCCACTCAAACACACTGTGGGTGATTGCTTAAGAAATTGAGAACCCAGTGAACAAGTGTGACTGGAATTTCCAGTTTCTGTAATTTATCAATCGTGACCCTGTGTGGTATTAAAGGCAGGCTACTGCATGGTCAGTGCCTCTTTATATAGGGTCTAGTTGAGATTGAACATGAGGCAGAAGGTAAGACAGAATCAACCTTTCAAAACATGTCATGATGGTGGACGTTAGGGCCACAGGTCTGAAATAGTTTAACTCTGACGGGGATGACATTTTGAGGACGGGTACCACTATGGAAAAGAGAGGAAACAAAGGAATAACTTCAAGGTGTAATGTAAACATGTTTATAGCAAGAAATAGCTACAAAGTGGCAATTTCAGAGTAATTTGGGCGAGATGGCATAGAAAAGCAGCGAGGTGGCCCATCATATAGCAGGGAATCACTGCACTTATGTGCATCAGAGGTGGCCTAGATGTTAATAGTGTTTACAAGATATATTAGCAGTAATAAAAAGGATGTATGGCATTGTAATCATTGTAATCAATCAATTAACATCACCGTAGCATCCTGTGTTAGTTTGTTTCTGTTATTTTATTTCTTGACAAACAGTGTGTACTAGGTAAGCTTTCTGTTATAATCTCTGGGTACTTTTCATGTTAGATTCTAACGTTCATGATTTTGAAGCAGTATTGTGGTGTTTCAACAAAGCTCCGATTGGAAGTGGCACAATGCAATAACTTTGAATGGTTCAATATGGAAAATTCAGACTTACACCTGGTTTATTTACTTCTTCAGGTGCGTCTAAAATTGGAATATTTCTCGTTAATTTTCTGAAATTAACCACCTATATACAGTACTGTACTGGTGAACATTTCAAACATGCTAGAACAATGGGTATATATTGGATGCAAGAAGATGAGAAAATCATGTCTTGTTATTTATGCAATTTGCAACACAATTCGGACATAGCAGAGAATCAAAATTGGTCAGATGATGAAGTTTTTATTGAACATTTGTTTGTCATGCAGCCACTTTGCTTTTGTGAAAGTGACCTCAATGAGGTATCGTACAATTGCACCCAGGGGCAGCCACAGGAAGGCTTTGTCATTAGTTTACTTAACTCGTCCTAATGAAGAGGACAAGAGGGTGTTGATGTATGTGTTGATGTATGTGTTGATGAGAAATTGTAGTAATTGTCCTAACATCAATCAGATGGACACTCCTTTCAGAGCTGTTGGTCAACTGAGTGGCGTTGGACAGTGTCTGTCCCCCACGCACACAACACACGTCTATTGTTGTCAAGTCTGTGCCTTTGGTATCACTATCAGGAGGTCACTCGTAGCGACACTGGCACATGACCTCGTGCATATTTCACGTACCAATTCAGCATTCATGAGCACAGTAAGTATAGCAATCATCCAAGTTTGTCTTGAGCAGCTAGACGGCCTAGACCAACACTTTTTATCCAGCTCTTATTGAAATAAACCACAAATGGAAATGTTTCCTTTCGCCACAGGTCTTTATTAATTATGTTTATTTGGCAGTTGCTCATTTTCAGCCTTTATCTTGCGTAAATGCTGTGTAAGCCGTTTAGTTTTTGTTCAGTAGAGCAGTAAATCGACACGGTTTACTTGGGTCCCTGGGTTTATGTTACAGCTATTTACATAACAGACATTTTTTCACACAGAAGTCCTTCCTTTAGTGAGGTCTGGTGTGGTACTGTTAGTGCCTGGCCTGTCCTGTCTGGGCATTGCTAACAGGGACCAGGTGTATGAAATATGAATTGGTTAAGTACTGATTATATGTATAATACCAATAATAGATAGTGATGGATATTTCTATACAAATAGTATTTGCAGTTAATTGCAGAGTAGCTAAATACTTGCAGAAGTTTGAACTGGTGTTTGGTTCAACAGGTCACTGAGGTCAGTCGGTGTGAACTGTTTATATCTTGACTGGTACTGTGTGTGTAGAATCTAGATAAGTGTGTGTGTGTGTGTGTGTGTGTGTGTGTGTGTGTGTGTGTGTGTGTGTGTGTGTGTGTGTGTGTGTGTGTGTGTGTTGTGTGTGTGTGTGTGTGTGTGTGTGTGTGTGTGTGTGTGTGTGTGTGTGTGTGTGTGTGTGTGTGTGTGTGTGTGTGTGTGTGTGTGTGTGTGTGTGTGTGTGTGTGTGTGTGTGTGTGTGTGTGTGTGTGTGTGTGTGTGTGTGTGTGTGTGGGGTGTGTGTGTGTGTGTGTGTGTGTGTGGGTGTGTGTGTGTGTGTGGTGTGTGTGTGTGTGTGTGGGTGTGTGGGTGGTGTGGTGTGGTGGTGTGGGTGTGGGTGTGTGGTGTGTGTGGGTGTGTGTGTGTAGAATCTAGATAAGTGTGTGTGTGTGTGTGTGTGTGTGTGTGTGTGGTGTGTGTGTGTGTGTGTGTGTGTGGTGGTGTGTGTGTGTGTGGGTGGGTGTGGTGTGTGTGGGTGGGTGGGTGTGGGTGTGTGTGGTGTGTGTGTGTATGTGTGTATATATATGTATGTATGTATGTATGTATGTATGTATGTATGTATGTATGTATGTATGTATGTATGTATGTATGTATGTATGTATGTATGTATGTATGTATGTATGTATGTATGTATGTATGTATACACACACTCATATTTAATTATATACTTCATAGTGGGTTTAAGTTTATCGAACACTTTTTGTTATTTTATTATTTTGCTCTTTAGTTTATCGAAAAAAATTTGATGGACACAATCTGGGTGGATCATGTGTTTTGTGAACAAAATTATATATACTCTATTTTACTTTTACATGTGTGATATAATAAATTCAACAAATACTTGTATTATTCATATATACCTTGTATTATTATTGCTAATGATGGCTAATACCCAGATCAAATTACATTCATGTCTAATATGTAATCAAATACTCAAAAAAATATTGCCTTAAAATGTGATCTGTATGAGGCAGTTTTTCATAAACATTGTGCAAACTTAACACAACAACAACTCAGACTAATACATTGTAAAAATATATTATATATATAATTATCTGTGTATATCATGTTGTAAAGTATTTCCCTTTCAGGAAATCATTGATGATGAACTTGTCTATGAAAAATTTTCTGTTGAAGATACTTATGACCATTATAAATTAATGGATGAATGTTCACAATTTAATTTAAATTCTTTAAATTACTCAGAATGCTGTCCTCACAATTTTGGAAATGACATAGACCCAAACAAAAATTCTATAATAACATCAAAATGTACGTATTATACTGACTTACAATTAAATGAGGAAATTGGTGGGGTTAATGGATTGTCGTTTATACATTTTAATGGCAGAAGTCTAAAAGCAAACTTTCACTTTCACACACACACACACACACACACACACACACACACACACACACACACACACACACACACACACACACACACACTTTTAGAACTAAACGTAAAATTTGATATAATTGCTATAACTGAAACATGGATAGAACCAAACTTAATTAGTGACTTTAGTATAAACAATTATGATGCATTTCATATCATAAGGGGTACCTGGAGATGGGGTGGTTTTGCTATATACACAAACAAGAAATTATCATTATCAGGCGCACTGACAGAAAGTAAATCATTTGTAGTAGAAAATATTCTTGAATGTGTTACTATATAATTAACCATAAAGAACCACACAAATGTTCTAATTACCGGGGTAGTTGTATTTACAGAACACCAGGATCACCAATGGATACATTTTGTGAAAACACAGAAACTAACTTAAGTGATGTTAAATCTATTAAAACAATATTTGTGTGTGGTGACTTTAACATAGATTTATTAAAACATGAGACCCATAATAATACTAAACAGTTTCTAGACACAATGTATAGTTTAGGTCTTTACCCACTAATTGATAAGCCTACCAGGATCACGGATAGCTCAACTACACTAATAGATAACATATTCACAAATGAATTGCGCTTCAACCTAACTAGTGTATCATGTTCAATGACACAAGTGATCATTTACACATTTTTGCACTCTGTGAGTATAACATAACATAAGCAGGTATAATGTAAAATAATTTCATTTTATCAGAAAGATGAATGAGGACACAATGGCATCATTTTCCAATGAACTGAGTCAACAGACCCTGGAAAGTGTCCTAAAAACTGATGATGTTAATCAAGCATATGACTATTTTCTACACATATTTATGGATATATTTAACAAACACTGTCTAGTAAAAAAGTTTCCCCAAAAAACTTTGAAAATAAAAACCCTGGTTCACCAACGGTTTAAAACGTACTTGTACAAAGAAAAATAAGTTATATAAAGCATTCATTGTAATGAGAGCTGCAGAAGCAGAACACAAACACAAAATGTACAAAAATAAATTAACACCTGTATTAAGAATTAGAGAAAAAACTATTATAGCTTGTTAGAAAAACAAAAAGCAAATGTTAAAGATACCTGGAAAATACTAAATGAAGTAATTAACAAACACAAAAATAAGCCAACATATCCAGAATACTATATAAAATACAATAAGAGAATTTCAAAGAAAGAAGATATTGCTAATGGATTTAATAACTTCTTTACAAATGTTGGCCCCAACAAAAATATCCCCTTACCTAAAAACGATACAACTATTGATGATTACTTAGAAGAAAACATTGAACATGCTTTGTTTCTAAGTCCTGTTGATGACCTAGAAATTATTAGAACTGTTCAAAATTGTAAAAATAAAAGATCATCTGATTTCAGTGACATTAGCATGAGCCTGCGTAAGAAAGTAATTTCCAAAATAGTTAAGCCATTTGCTCGTAATTATATGTAATGTTTCATTTCAAACAGGCGTTTTTCCAAATAAAATGAAAATAGCTAAAGTTATTCCACTATATAAGTCTGGAGAAAAAAACATTTTTACAAATTACAGGCCAATATCTTTATTACCACAATTCTCAAAAATTCTGAAGAATCTGTATAACAACAGATTGAATATGTTCCTTAATAAATGTAATATACTCAGTCCAAGTCAGCATGGGTTTAGATCTAGCATGTCAACAACTGAGGCTCTTTTAGATTTGGTAGAAGAAATTACAACTTCATCAGATCATAATAAGAATACTGTTGGAGTATTTATTGACCTAAAGAAGGCCTTTGATACTGTTGATATACTGTGTAAAAAAAACTGCATTTCTATGATTTGAGTGGTGTCGCACAAAAATGGATTCAGAGTTATTTAGAAAATAGAAAGCAGTTTGTCAGTTTTAATAACTCATTCATAAATACTAAATGTGTCATGTGGTGTCCCTCAGGGTTCCATTTTGGGACCAACATTATTTATCATGTATATTGACATCTGTAAAGTCTCACAAGTGTTCAGGTATATTTTATTTGCTGATGATACAAATCTATTATGTTGTGATAGAGACTTAAATGAACTTGTTCGGATGATAAATGGTGGATTAGAACAACTGCAGACATGGTTTTCTGTTAATAGATTGTCTCTTAATATATCAAAAACTAACTACATCGCAGAATAACTGCAGATATTTGTGTTACAATAAATAAAGAGAAAATCAATAGAGTAAATTCCACAACATTTTTAGGTGACGTAATTGATGACAAAGTAAACTGGAAAAGTGACATTTTATCAGTAAGACCTAAACTGTCAAAATGTTGTGCTGTTATGTATAGAGCCAGTTCCTTGATTAACAAACATGGTATGCATATTTTGTACTATTCTCTTTTCATGCCTTATATTATGTATTGTGCTTGAAGTATGGGGTAACACATATGCTACAAATATTCATTGTTTAGTTTTATTACAGAAAAGGGTTATAAGATTAATTTGTCGTGCCAAAAGACTTGATCATACAAATTTACTCTTTCACAATGTACATATTCTTAAATTACCGGATCTTGTAAAACTAAAAACTGCTATAATTATGTTTAAGGCATATCGTTATATGTTACCAATGAATGTACACAAATATTCAGAATACATGAATCACGATATTCATCCAGGCATAAATGTAAGTTCAAACAAATCTATGTACGTACTAACTTTAATGTTATGTATTTCTGGAGTTAAACTTTGGAACTCCCTAGATAATTCACTGATTAGTTGTAAAAATGTTTATCATTTAAAAAAGCGTTATACAAATAGACTCCTAGACCAATTTGCCAACATAAATTAGATAACTAAATTAAACATTCAAATTGTTTATTGTTATAAAGGGTTTTTTCAATAACTGTCACAATATCTTTTTTGATTAAATGTGGTATGGTTATACTGTACATATACCAGGTAAGTAGTGTTGTCGCACCTTCTGTTGCACTGTTCATATGCTTTATGTATGTAATTGAGCAATTATATGGGTAAACATGATAAGTATTGTACTTCTTTTATCCTTTTTTCAACAATTTGTATTGTATGTATAATGTAGTAGTAGTAGTAGTAGTAGTAGTAGTAGTAGTAGTAGTAGTAGTAGTAGTAGTAGTAGTAGTAGTAGTAGTAGTAGTAGTAGTAGTAGTAGTAGTAGTAGTAGTATGTAGTAGTAGTAGTAGTAGTAGTAGTAGTAGTAGTTAGTAGTAGTAGTAGTAGTAGTAGTAGTAGCAGCAGCAGCAGCAGCAGCAGCAGTAGTTGAAATAAATAAATTTCATTCATTTCAAGTTTGCTTTAGCTGGGGATCTATAGCATGTCACAGTTATTGGACCAGAAGTGTAACGCAATACGCATGTGGGGAATTAGTTTGTTGCTTTATGAATGGGTGTCTGCCAGTCAT
>JAODUO010000815.1:0-2500 GCA_025642075.2 Ridgeia piscesae | reverse complement strand
TCATAATTAGATGTGGTACATGACATATGTATTAAACATCCCTGCCTCACATTGTGTACATATTTATAACTGTACACATTGACTACTACACAAACATTACTGGGCACTAAATATTAATTCTCATGAGAGAAGGGAAACATCAGAGAAAGACATCTGGTAGTGGACTGAGAAATGTCCATGTACTGAATCTATAAGACGTGGCTGGAATGTTTGATTTCACAATGTGACAAAGAACAAGGAATAATACACGAGATCAATTTATGAAATGTTTGTACGCCCACACAACTGAAGCAGTATTATATCTGCAGTGTGCAATTCACGTCAACAATTGTCACAGCTATACCTTATGACAGTCGTGTAGACGTGGGATGGGAGACTTTGCTGTGACAACTGCAGGGAGTGGCAGAGTGCAGCGGCAATAACTGTGAAAAATTTTGCTAAAAGACCCCACTAAAGAAAAACAAATAAAATGAAATTTTTTAAAACTCTGTCCTCTGTGCTGCTATATACTACAAACTTAATATAAATTTATATTTCACAACTACTACTACACCCTAATCTCTACTACTACACTACTATACTACTACTACTACTACTACTACTATCCCTTCTCTCTCTCCTCTCATTATACATACAATACAAATTTTAAAAAATTAAAAATAAATATTTATTTTTTCCCCATATAATTCTAAATTACATACATAAAGATATAACAGTAACAAATCCCAAAAATACTTAGGTATATGACGAAACCAACCCAAAACAAAAAAATAACATTTTTTAAAAAACCCTTATAACAATAAAAATTTGAATTTTTAATTTATTACAAATTTGGCAAATTTTGGGATCTATTTTTAACGTTTTTTAAAGAAAAATTTTTAAACTAATCATAATTATTAAGTTAAATTTAACTCCAAAAACAACTTTAAAAGTTGTAGTCATGTTTGTTTAACTTACATTTACCTGGATGAAACTGATTATGTATTCTGAAAATTTTGTACATTTTGGTAACAATAACGATATGCCCTTTAAAAATAATTATAGCATTTTTAGTTTTGACCTAATTTGGTACATTGTGAAAATAAATTTGTATGATAAATCTTTTGGCACGAAAATTTAAACTTAAACCCTTTTCTGTAATAAAACTAAACAATGAAATTTGAGCATATGTGTTACCCCATACTTAAGTACTTAAAAAAGGTGAAAAAATGTCAAAAAGCATACCATGTTTTTAAACAAAGGGAATTCTATCATAACACACCAGAAGTTTGGTTTATATAAAATGTATTTTTGTTTTTTTCTCAATTTGCCCTAAAAAGGGGAATTTTTCCTTTTTTTTTTATTTATTTAACACAAATATCTGCAGTTATTCTGCGATTAGTTGTTTTTGATATATTAAGAACAATCTATTAACAGAAAACCAGTCTGCATTGTTCTAATCCACCATTTTCATCCCAACAAGTTCATTTAAGTTTTTCCAACATAATAGATTTGTATCATCAGCAAATAAAATATACCTGAACACTTGTGAGACTTTACAGATGTCAATATACATGATAAATAATGTTGGTCCCAAAATGGAACCCTGAGGGACACCACATGACACATTTAGTATTTATGAATGAGTTATTAAAACTGACAAACTGCTTTCTATTTTCTAAATAACTCTGAATCCATTTTTGTGCGACACCACTCAAATCATAGAAATGCAGTTTTTTTTACACAGTATATCAACAGTATCAAAGGCCTTCTTTAGGTCAATAAATACTCCAACAGTATTCTTATTATGATCTGATGAAGTTGTAATTTCTTCTACCAAATCTAAAAGAGCCTCAGTTGTTGACATGCTAGATCTAAACCCATGCTGACTTGGACTGAGTATATTACATTTATTAAGGAACATATTCAATCTGTTGTTATACAGATTCTTCAGAATTTTTGAGAATTGTGGTAATAAAGATATTGGCCTGTAATTTGTAAAAATGTTTTTTTCTCCAGACTTATATAGTGGAATAACTTTAGCTATTTTCATTTTATTTGGAAAAACCCTGTTTGAAATGAAACATTACATATAATTGAGCAAATGGCTTAACTATTTTTGGGAAAATTTCTTTCTTAGCAGGCTCATGCTAATGTCACTGAAATCAGTGATCTTTTTTTTTTACAATTTTGAACAGTTCTAATAATTTCTAGGTCATCAACAGGACTTAGAAACAAAGCATGTTCAATGTTTTCTTCTAAGTAATCATCAATAGTTGTATCGTTTTTAGGTAAGGGGATATTTTTGTTGGGGCCAACAAAAAAAAAATTTGTTTTTTTTTAAAGAAAAAGGTTTTGGCTTATTTTTGTGTTTGTTAATTACTTCATTTAGTATTTTCCAGGTATCTTTAACATTTGCTTTTTGTTTTTCTAACAAGCTATAATAGTTTTTTCTCTAATTCTTAATACAGGTGTTAATTTATTTTTGTACATTTTGTGTTTGTGTTCTGCTTCTGCAGCT
>JAODUO010000814.1:245000-250000 GCA_025642075.2 Ridgeia piscesae | reverse complement strand
ATAGAATGGTCTGAGAAGGGGCAAATGCTGTTTAATTTTGGAAAGTGTAAGTGCCTTCACACAGGACATGGAATGAAGATGCACAATATACAATGGGTGATACTTTACTAAACACTCCCTTTAAAAGGGAAAGGACTTAGGGTTAACTATTGGTGCTGACATGAAGGTATCAGAGCAGTGTGGAATTGCAGCAGCAAAGGGAAAACCAAATTCTGATTAATTAGGCGAAATAATGTCAAAGAAAAAGAAATAATAATACCGCTGTATAAAACAATAGTTAGGCCTCATTTAGAATATTGTATACAAGCATGGAGGCCATATCGCAAGAAAGGGTATTGATATGCTAGAAAGAGTACAAAAAGGGGAGCAACCAAAATGATACAAAACTCAGGGAAAATTAGTTATGAAATGCGTCTAAAAGAATGTGGCTTAACAACACTAGAAACCAGAAGATTGAGAGGAGATCAGATTGAGGTGTTTAAAATATTGAATGGATATGAAAATATTGACAGAAATATTTTTTTCACAGTCAAGGAAGAGAGAAGGACTAGAGGACATGGAGTTACATTAGCAAAGAAGCAGTGTGACTAGATATTAGAAAATTTTCATTTTCACAAAGAACAGTAAACGAATGGAACAGATTATCAGCTGATTGTGTAGGTGCTAGTAGTGTTAATATATTTAAAAATAAAATCGACATATACTAAGAAGGGGGGGTATACTTAGATAGATAGGTTGGACTTCGATAAGCCAAATGGCTTCCTTTGTCCACCTGCCATCTAGGGGTTGAATCTCTAGGTGGCAATCTTGTTAAATCTTGTTAAATATGATATATATATATATATATATATATATATATATATATATATATATATATATATAAGCTTCAGTTTTAAATACTGAAATGAAAATCATAGTAGGTATTAGTAGGTCAATTTGACAATAATTCTGTACCCATGATAATGATATATCCAGATGTGTTACAATATCATACGGTGTCACAGCTGATGGACAAGCATACTGGTTACTGGTGGAACGGGAACAGCTGAACCTACTGAGGCGATGTATCGCTATAGAATACTGTTGGTGAACTAGACATGATTGCTTGGGAAAAGAAAGAAATACCTTCATGAAAAAGATACATAATGTCACGTTCAATACAATTTATGTTATCTTATGCTTCATTTACGGCTTTCGGGAACCGTTGTCGCAACATGTCCGATAGCGCAAAAGCATTGTTTACACAATATTACTTCCGGCGTTCTCCACAAACTCCTCCTCGGCGATAATGCGGGATGTAGATATCCACCCAGCGAAGCACTAACCTTTAATATTCAAGCGGCAATAAATGTTATTTCTATATAGTATGACTGCCATTTTAGATATCACCCATTCTGGACACTTTGAATACAAGCTTCTAGTACTCGTGCACAGGGCTTTATTCAATGGCACGTCAGAGTATCTCGCGGCACTGCTACTCCAGCACGCACCTCGCCGTTCGCTGCGCTCTGCAGGCGGGTTACTCCTTGAAGTGCCAAGAGTGAACTTAGAACGTTTTGGCCGCCGTGCATTTGCCTGTGGAACAAACTCCGTAGGAATATGCGCGACAACGGCAATCTTGCACAATTTAAGAAACAAAACATTTTTAGTTCATAAATAACTAGTTTTACACAACGAACATTATAGTTTAGCTCAACTATATTTATTTACCTATTTACATGTATGTACACATCCGTGAACATTATATTTTAGCTTAAGTATATTTATTTATTTACTTACCTATTTACATGTATGTACACACCAGTGAACATTATATTTTAGCTTAACTATATTTATTTATTTACTTACCTATTTACATGTATGTACACACCAGTGAACATTATATTTTAGCTTAACTATATTTATTTATTTACTTACCTATTTACATGTATGTACACACCAGTGAACATTATATTTTAGCTTAACTATATTTATTTATTTACTTACCTATTTACATGTATGTACACACCAGTGAACATTATATTTTAGCTTAACTATATTTATTTATTTACTTACCTATTTACATGTATGTACACACCAGTGAACATTATATTTTAGCTTAACTATATTTATTTATTTACTTACCTATTTACATGTATGTACACACCAGTGAACATTATCTTTTAGCTTAACTATATTTATTTATTTACTTACCTATATACATGTATGTACACACCCGTGAACGGGACAGACGTCCCGGATTTGATGGTGTCAAAATTTAGTTTTATTATTATTATTTATTTGGGAATGTAACCAGTAGGTGTTAGTATGTTTATTTCAATACAATGACACTGTTTCCATGAACGTTGAAAAGTTATAGCCATTACACTTTCATAATGAAGAAACGTCATAGACTACCTAGATGATGCAATTGCTCGGAGTAGTATGTTGATTTGATATAATTACATTTGGGAAAGAAGGACACGATTCAACGTCCAAGACACAACAACGTTTTAAGGTTTATTATATTGTGTTGTCTCTGATATTACATTTAGCCAATATTATCTCCGGCGTCATGCACTATCTGCTCCTCGACGGTAATGCGCGACGTAGAGACCCACCCACTGAAGCTGTCACCAGCACTGTACGCAGTGCCCCACTGAAGAGGACAATCTCCGACGTTCCACGCCACTTTCACTGTACCTGCCGGAACTCCGCTGCAATAGCCCTCCACTGCAATGTAATCAAAAACCTCCTAATTGCAACAAGTTATAATGTAACTATAACGGTGTAACACTAGTCAACTATGCGAATGGTTGAATGCAAACCGAAAGCTTTGTGGGTGCAACTGGATGTTCTTGGAACATTAGTGAGTGTTTTGAGACGGTGGGTATTTTTGCAAACCATAATGGATACAAATTGATACTTTAGCAGAAGCACATGGCGGGATGTTTGGCAAGCCGCGTGGTATTACGGTGCAGTTGAAGAGTTTCGTCCACCCGATTACTTTCTCATGATCCACCTCGTTTGCTTAACTGTTTACGTGCCTTTCTGTTAATAATGTCTGCGTGTCTTCTTTCTAACCTACCCACATGTATAGCATCTACTCATCCACCCATCCAACCATCCATCCACACTCTCATCCATTCATGCGTCCAATCATCCACCCATTCATCCATTACTTCTCACCATTGCCCGGCCTGTGATTGTTAGTATCGTTTTTAGAGGCGAAGAGAACCGCGTCTATGGTATCCGGTTGGCTGCACTCTTTCCCATTCAGTGTGAAGTACCAGCGTCGACACGATCCGACTTTAGAGCCCTTGTGTATCAACCGCATGTCACCGTTCCACTGAATACGAAGCACTGTGTCGTCGCGTTTCTTCTCGAAGACACATTCCTTGAACAAGAACAAGCAGATACTTCTCAACCTGTGACTCGACGTACAAAACAGAGCGTGAAACGTCTTCGTAGCATAAATACTTATGTGTGGTAGCCGACAATATATATTTTGCAAAGACCTTTTTAATAAAGCATATTGATATGTAAGTAAGTAAGTAAGTAAGTAAGTAAGTAAGTAAGTAAGTAAGTAAGTAAGTAAGTAAGTAAGTAAGTAAGTAAGTAAGTAAGTAAGTAAGTAAGTAAGTAAGTAAGTAAGTAAGTAAGTACGTAAGTAAGTACGTAAGTAAGTAAGTAAGTAAGTAATTGTAACAGTTTTATAACGCCTATATCCGAGATAATTGAAGTCCAGAGGTGCAACAACAAACATTATATAGCGAAATGATAAACGCGGACAGGCAAGAGTCATTGGAGCCTGGGACCACCAAAACTTAATGGTGGATAAACAATTCCCAACAAACATGGTTTACGAAGGGCATCTCTAGTTTAAGAAGATTGAATTGTAACAGGGAGTTGATTTCGGATTGTTGGCGAAGCTAAAGAGAAAGCATATTTGCCAATATTGAGATTAGTCTTAGGAACAAAACGTTGTTTTGGACACGGTTGATCTAAGGGTCCTAGGGTTATCAGGAAAATATAGCAGAACGATCTAGCAAGGTAGGTGCAGTTAACATCCATGATGAATTATATAGCATTGTGATCATATGACAATTGCTCAGTGACGTCGCGTCGCGTCGCGTCGCGTCGCGTCGCGTCGCGTCGCGTCGCGTCGCGTCGCGTCGCGTCGCGTCGCGTCGCGTCGCGTCGCGTCGCGTCGCGTCGCGTCGCGTCGCGTCGCGTCACGTCACGTCACGTCACGTCACTTCATGTTATATTATCATTTGCTATCACGTCGCATTACATTCTACTACTATTAAACAAAATATTCCGGTAAACACTGTAGTAACCAACATTCTCACCATTGTATATTAATATAGTTCCGACAAATAACATATGTAATTACCAATAAAATACCGTAATCTTTGTCGGAGTGCAGATTGTTCTTTGAGCATTGCTTCAAGGATATCCTCCCTGCAAATGAAATTGCAGTAAGCTGTAGATATTTAACCATCTTTACTGCGTTCAGTATTACTTTGAAATGCTGTTTCTCGCACATGACGAACAAGTGTTTCTTGTCGTAGCTTCAAAAGGAATGTTAACGTGTTTATGTATATGTAAGCATATATGTACGTATATGTGTGCGTGTGTGCGTGTGTGCGTGTGTGCGTGAGTGCGTGTGTGCGTGAGTGCGTGTGTGCGTGCGTGCGTGCGTTTGTGCGTGTGTGCGTGCGTGCGTGCGTGCGTGCGTGTGTGCGAGGGTGCGTGGGTGCGTGGGTGCGTGTGTGTGCTTTGTTTCTTTTTGTTTCTTTTTTCTGTTTGTCTGTTTGTCTGTTTGTCTGTTTGTCTGTTTGTCTGTTTGTCTGTTTGTCTGTTTGTCTGTTTGTCTGTTTGTCTGTTTGTCTGTTTGTCTGTTTGCCTCTTGTGTGTGTGTGTGTGTGTGTGTGTGTGTGTGTGTGTGTGTGTGTGTGTGTGTGTGTGTGTGTGTGTGTGTGTGTGTGTGTGTGTGTGTGTGTGTGTTTATGTTT
>JAODUO010000814.1:212500-240000 GCA_025642075.2 Ridgeia piscesae | reverse complement strand
GTCTTTGATAAAACATAATGTAAAGGCTGCCGTTATGCATAAAAGTGTAGACATCATGTTCTGCAACCAACTTACATAAATCTTCACAAAATCAATGTTCCTTATGAATTATAATATAAAAAATCAATAGATATAAACAATTAATGCGTTGTATCGTTACACCTAAAAAGTGGCTAAACTAATCAGGGTCCTTGCTGAGAGTTACATGTTTACACTCAATTCTATGAAGAGTACTGGCTAGAGATAGTGGTGAATACTTTTCTATTGTACAATTAGTATTTTCACATATTAATTTCAGTGTGGCGGAATGTTTCCCACATTAGTAGAAATGTTCAATATAACAGGTCTGAGTAATGTATATATAACATGTGGGCATGTAAATTTTATAACACGAATAAAACAATTATATTACGATGGTATTGACTTTGGCTAAGTGTGTCGTCACATATAAAATATCATACATGTCAAAGCCATGTTAATTGTTACTTTGTTTCTTGTATAGGCAGATGCGGATGTACAGCAAAATGCCAGGAACCTGGTATGCAGTATCATCAAAGAGAGTGAACTCACACAATGTCATCGATATCCAAGCTGATGTAGTTCACCAAAGAATGTCGAACCTGTCTTACAGTGTCAAGAGAGGTTGACCAAAGGCTCATGCCATATCTGCAAAGCTAGTTAGGAGTCACCATATTATTCGCTTGACAAGCACTCTGCATTCTACATTGGTCTCTTGTCAGTCAGGGTATCTGACCGGAATGGAAGCCAGTGTACACACCACCAGTACTGCGGAGTCTGTCACGATGCAACACACAGTATAACTGGGATCACTTCACTTGGTCAACATTCGAATACGTGACATTTAATATGCAGCATCTTGCACGGCTCATGGCTGTATAGTCTTGTCCACAAATACAACTGTCCTGTATAGCATATTAACTTGTTGAACTAGTGGTAGTAAGCATTATTCAGTTTCTTGTTGACATGTAAAGAAAAGCATGTATTCAAAACATGGTAGTGGACTTGGGAGTAAATAATGATGTCATGTAATAACTACTAAATGGTGTACACATATTAATTTTTGATATTTTACGTCAAACATGAATATGACATGGAAATGACAAAATAAGGTTATTGTGATGCCAACAGCACATTCCCCTCAAAAAATATTCAAGCATTCATAATATCTCTGTATCCCTGTCCTCAAAGTGTAGCCATGTGTTATCAGCTGCAAGGAGCACTTGAACAAACAATAGCAGGAGCTGGTGGCTGGGGGCAGATGCCTGGTGTTACTAATTGCAATTAAGTGGCCAGTGCAAATGAGGCAGCTACTTTAATCAGAGGAAACATCAGTGACTGGCACAAGTGGCAAAATTAACTGTTTCACAATGTGCATTGTATAGGTATTTTACATAAGTGAATCATAATAATTATTCAAGGACCCTGTATATGTGGTCAAATCAATACATCATCATAATTTGTGTCGTTATTACATGATATATTCCTATATAACTACAGCTGGTATGATATCAAATGTCAACGATGTAGGCAAGTAATGATATTTGAAAACTGTACCTCCCCTCATACCATACAGAGCAAATATGTGTTAGCAGTCTTATTAACAACAAAACCAAGCTGCTCACATGTGACAACTAGATAATTTACCATGCTTTCATTGATATGACCTCAGTGATAATGGTTTTCTTACTAGAAAATGTGGTCAATTTCCAAATGATCTAGTGACATTTTTGACTGAAGAAAAGCGAATGAAATCTAACTCTTCATTTAATAATAACCGTACTCAAATAAAAATACTTGAAATATTATTTGAAAAAAATCAAATAATTTAGGGAAGTATTTAAATACAAATTTATACAACCAATTCATTTTAATTAGTGTCAGATACAATTACAAATAGTTAATAAATGTAGTTATGTTGTAATTATGAAGTTGTATTTAAATCTATGTTTGATCATGTATTCATATACTTTACAATGGTTGCTTTGGCACACATACACACTTAGATTCATTCAAGTACTTCAGTATTACAGTAAATACGTCATTACCTAGTATGTTACAATAGAGTCACATTGCATAAAGTTTTGGGAAATTTTAACTATTTGATAAATCACACATTACCTGAGTATTTATCGGGTGAAAATTCTTCCTGTTGACATATTCGTGCTCGTGCGGACGTGGGTCCCGTCGATGCATGCCCCCACGGTGGGGAATCCTGCTAGCCGGAGGAACTTCGCGTTCTGTCGGTCGGCGGGACTACCGGTCGGCTTGTTGTTGCGTCGGCAGCTGTGCCCACTCATGCATCCGAGCGACCAACGCGTTGATCACACGGTGGATGGTTCGGGATGCGGTTGACTGATGGACTCAGCCACCAAGTTCTAGAAACAAACTCGCATACATCTGCAATGCCACTATAACTTGCTGAGTAGCCGGCAAGGAGCCTTGTCGCGTGTCGGGGTACTTACTCTAAGTCGTCTCATGATTGTAAGGATATCGTGACGGCGAAATCTAAACTTGTCGTATAACTCCACGTCGTCATACATATCCAGTGGATTCTTCATATCCCGGAATACCCGATTTCGCCTCAAATTCCTCCTGTGTTGACTTCTTCAAACTACCACGGCCGCCATTTTTCACCACCGCCTAAGAGTTACACCTCCTAGCTAGCGAGCCTAGAGATAGGCGGTTGCAGTGCGGGCAACAGCCTAAAATCGAGCCTATGCGGTGCTCATGCATACCGGATTAGCGAACTTGCGACCTCGCAACTGAGTTATACCCAGTTTCACGAGTTAATCCCTGGCCATGCGGCCCCAGTACATCACACTGGTTGATTACTATAACAATTTCTTCGAGATCAACGAGCCGAAGAAGACAACGACACAGGCTTTTGTCAACGCGCTGCGACCTCACTTCGCGCAGCACGGGATTCCAGGGAAATTTGTCAGTGACAATGGATCACAGTTTGTGTCACAGGAATTCGCAAAGTTTGCTGGTGAATGGGGCTTTGAACACGAAACACCAAGCCTGCAAAATGCGCAAAGCATCGGGCAAGCAAAGAACGCTGTGAAATCAGCAAAATCGTTGCTAAAGAAGGCCAAACTGGACGGAAGTGACGCAATAAAAGCTATTCTTGTGTAGCATAACACGCCAACAGAAATCTTAGAAAGCTTGCCAGCGCAACGTCCGATGTCAAGCGGCACTAGCACACTGTTGCCGACTCGAAACAGTCTCCTTGCACCAGAAGTACAAGGGTAAAAATGTCAGCAACGCAATCGAAAAAAGAAAGCAGAAATACGAGTTAAGTGTTCGTTAGGCAGTGCGGATGAAGTTACCTGGATGCAACACATGGAGTCTGGGTGTGTGTAGACGTGTGTTAAATCGTTGAGGTCGCCGGTCACACCGATCAGCGCAACAGACGACAACTGAGGTAAACCAACGAATTAGTGCCCTTTGCTGATGATCAAACGCCAGACGGAGGCGATTCGGTGACACGAACGCCAGATCGGTCAACGACAACCATATATTGTTGACATTCCGTCGGGTCCTCGCTTGAACACGCCGCGGGGGACGCCGAGGCGAGACGAGAGGCGAGGCGAGCCAGTAACACAGCGCGATACGCCGAGGCGAGACGAATCCAGCCTAGTGCAAGACAATGACACTGCATAATCGTGTTGACATTATAACCACGATTGCTCATTAATGAGATATGAATCTTGGATCGTGTTGACATTACGCCACACGGCAAATAACTAATTAATTAGTCGTGAATGCTATAAAAAGAGGTATCCCGCAATAACCCCAACTGGTCCCGGCAGGGGGTATATTTGAACACGCTGTCGCGCTTACATTTTTCCGGGCGTTATAAACTATCCGGGTGACGTTTCTGCGCATGCGCGATAAACGTAAACACATCAATGTGCAGCGATACGCAAAGCATTTATAATATAAATACCATGGGCTGTTCGTTAACTCTCTTGTGGTGATTACTGTGAAGAGTTGCTTAAATTTTCGTTAAATACATTAAAATAGTACGTTTGTTTTAATCACTGTCACGGATTATGGCGCATTGCAGGCAAATGATTTGCACTTGCTATCAAAACATCTCAAAACGTGTTTGCTCCATGTTAATTTGCGACAAATAACATTGCTGAAAGGTTATATACGTCCTAATGCTTTGCGTTTTGTTGCATTTTGATGTTTTGACATTTATCGCGCATGCGCAGAAACGTCAACCGGAACGTTTTTTAACGACCGGAGAAATGTAAACGCTACAACACTACAACGCTGCCCAGCAGCAACCCATGGACTTTAGGGGCCGTACCCACCCGGACGGTAATTAGCATATAGAGTGGTGGGCGCTGCCAGTAATTATAGTAAACCAGTTAGAGCAGTAAGCACGTACATATAGAAAGGTGTGTAATAAAAAAATGAACATGACGAGTTGCTTGTATTAAAGGGAACCAAAAGGGAAATATTAAGTGCTATGCACGTGAAAGAGCTAATACAAAACAACCATTCTGAACGGTAATCACATTTTTAACGTCAGTGGTTTATTAGTAAAATAATTCCAAAGTGGATAATTTTACTGAAATCATCGGCTTCATAGAGGCGTCCATGATGCGCTTCTTCGATTTTTAGTTTGTGTTTTTTTTTCTCACTTATTCCATGTAAGCATGAGAACTGTTGCAAATGTAGTTTTACATCTGAACTATGACAATCTATTTTCGGAAAATGTGTTATGCAAACAACTTAATTTCCAACAACACATTTCTATTATCACAGGTCTTTTTTAATACAAAATAAATAAAAACTTCATAACAATTCTATATTTTCACAGTGTAGATCATAAGTAATATTATGGATAATTTGTTTTAAGTATTTATGAAAATGCAATAATACGGCAACATTTTAAAATGCCTTGTCCACTGTCACATAAACTACAGTTGATATAGGCACTTCAACAAAATCTGCTGCGGCGGTGATTTTGCGTGCGCGCAAAACCGCGTAGCTGCAGCGTCGTTCCTTTTACTTAGATCTGGGTACCGTTTTGTTTTAACTATCTGATTCGCGCGCATTTTTTATGATTGACGTCATCGGGTGGCGGCTCCAACTTGGTCGTAAGTTGAACTTTATTTATCTGTATCTGTATCTTAACTGGCAAAATGTCCTAGGGACACATCACGCCAGTGCGCATGGTGGGTCATCTGACTTAATTGTTAAAATGTTGGATTAAACTATTCTGAAATGATTTTAGTGATTTACTTGAGACAGTGTTTGAGGGGAGAGAATTCCATTCCTTAATTGTTGTTGGGAAGAAGCTGCTTCCAAATATGTTTGCAGAGTATCTAATTTGCAAGAACTGACTGTCATGTTTACGTGAGGTTCTAGTGTTGTGTTGGATATAGTGATCTAGCGGGATATCTATAAGGTTATGTTCCATTTTGTATATTATGCTAAGTCTTTAAATTTTTCTTCTTGTTTGGAGGGTGTCCCACTGGAGGTCTTTAAAAAGTTGGGTTACTGTTCCTGGTTCTCTAGAATAGTTATGTGTACAAAATCTGGCAGCTTGTCTTTGGATTCTTTCTAAGGTTTTAATATGTTTTAGGCAGTGTGGATCCCATGATGCTGATGCATATTCAAGTATTGGTCGGACAAGGGTTGTGTAGGCTATTGACTTAATGTGGGTTGGGCATTTATTTAGATTTCTCCTAATGACTCCTAGAGTCTGTTGTGCTTTCCTAGCGACTGAGTTGCATTGTGCTGTCCAATTTAATGTATTTGATATTTGTACACCAAGATAACAATGTGATTGAACAGATTTAAGTTGTTGGCCACAGAAGGTGTAAATATTTGGTGTCGGTTTTCTTGAGGCTAATGTCATTGTGAAGCATTTGGTGGGATTGAATTTCATAAGCCAGGTGTTTTGCCATTCCTCAAGTTTGATTAGATCATTTTGGAGGAGAGAAATGTCATTGTCTGATTTAATTGGTTGATATAGTAGGCAGTCATCTGCAAAAAGGCGAACGTTTGAAGTGAGATTGTTGGGTAGATCATTTATGTAAAGTAAGAAAAGTAAGGGCCCCAGTACGGTTCCCTGTGGTACCCCTGAGGTGACTTTAATTGGTTTGGATGCTGATCCATTTATTACAACCTGTTGAGTTCTTTCTGCAAGGAAGCTTTCTATCCATGACGATATTGGGCCTGTGATGCCATAGTATTTTAGTTTGTGGATTAGTCTTTTATGTGGAACTTTGTCGAATGCTTTAGTGAAGTCTAGAATGGTCATGTCTACAGATTTCTTTTCATCTAGATATTTGCTTATGTCATGGACAGTTTGAATTAATTGAGTTTCTGTTGATCTTTTTGCACGAAAACCATGTTGGTGGTCAGTTAGGATGTGATGTTGTTCAAGGTGTTCAAGTTCGTTTTTGGCGATTATTGCAGTTTTGTCACGTATCTGATAGGCAATCTCGGTTTAGTACAATATTCCCAATTACTGGTGAATGTCCTAGGTTACGGTCTTATCTATAAATATGCGTTTTAGGTGAAATTTTGAGCAGCCGTTGTCAAGTTAGTTTATGATTTCACGCATGCGCACAATACCTGATTAGTAATGATTAACTTTCTGTTCTTGGATATTCAAATTTAAATAGAAGAAGATGAAGCATATAGCTTTGGGACATTAGTGGAATCTAGTTTGGGTCATTTAAGAAAGACGTCGTTTTATTTTTAAAATTTGACCAAAATTAAGCTAGATTTCACCGATATTATAACATAGCTGTGTTTCATTAACAATTTACCAAACTATGTGTTATGGTATATTGAAATAGTTTGTGTTTAGGGTAATTTAGGATGTTTATTCTAATCTGTGGTGAAGACATTTTTGGTGTGCACGGGTTAACAAGAATATGTGACCCAACACAGCAAAATCAGGTATAAGTAGGAAAATCACTTTTTGAGATAAAGGTACCATGTGAAAGGTAAATATATGGGCTTTCCAACGGTGCCAAACACAAATGTCTAGCTGTATTGGTCGCCAAGTTATTGTTTTATTAAAGGTAAGTTCTTATATAGCGCAGTATCCAATCCTCAGGATTGCTCAAAGCGCTTTACACATTACTTCCCTGGCAAACCTGTTCAAACAAAAACCATCTCAACTTCTCTGGGAAGCATCCAGCCATATGCTACAATCAATGCGTGAAGGCTGCTCGTACACATATCCACCACTTGTCTAAAGCCAGGTACTCATTTATACAGCTGAGTGGACTGGAGCAATGTAGAGTGAAAAAACTTGCCCAAGGTTTTAACACCGCAGCACAGGATTCGAACCCGGGTCCTCTTAGTTGAGAGTCCGACGCCCTACCCCTGGGTCACGGCGCTCAGATGTTTAGATGAAGAAGTGTCTTACATTGAAATTAAGAGAAGGTAACACAGAAAGCAGTCTTGCATTTGGCACAACTTTCACAAGAGATGTCGGAGTCGGTGACGAAACACTGTGAACAGTTTATAAACATTACTTCATCAAGTTCATGTTGAAATGCAGAATATTATGAAACAATAACATTATTCTCTACTGAGAATACTGAGCCTGCAGCATTTGTCCAACCTGTATGGCTGTAACCTCGCGATAATCCATAAACAAGTGAAGTATGACAACTGTGCTTCATTGTCATGCATTGGTCTGTTGAGTTTGTTATTTAGTTAATATTTATTAATAAAGTTATTCGACAAGATTTGCAATTAAAACTACATTTTAAAAAGCCTGTTAATTAAAAACCTGTATTGATTTCTAGCATTATTGTAAAAGGATGATGAAATATAGATGTCGGTGTATTGGAAGCTAAACGTATGTGTGGGTAAACATGCCAGTGCTATTAACTCTTCTGCGTGGATAACGTTCTTATTTTACACTCTGCTGTGGGCAGATGATTTGAAATATCCTTTTGGTTAAATAAAAACATTGCAGCATCAAAAAAATCCTGGTTCTCCAATCTCGGTGCCCCAGCGGTTTTAGGCGTTTTGCACAGTAAAGAGTTTATATATCTGTGATTCACTGACCTATCTTGTGCAGACTGGCGTTGTGTATCATCCTCACAATCCTGTGCACTGGTGACTACATTACAATCTTGGTATCCATGGCGTGTTGACTTGTCAAAACCTGGATTTATTGCCAGGCTCATAAGCCAGTCCTCTGTCTTTAGTGTCGTCTCTGAGAATACACAATGAAGACATCATACCCTTCCCATTCCCTCCCTTTGTGCACCCCTTCACCCATTACTGCATGCCATTTCGTTTCTTCTCTCTACTGTTACCAAAGCTCACCCAAAACGACAGAATCTTCAATCCAGTGGTGGTAGTTATTAAATAGATGCCTGTACTGGCCGCTAGTCACTGCCAGTCGTGACTACACCTGTGTGATACTGAGTGGCTGTGGTTGCAGGTGTGCTCACTCAGCTGATGTGTGAGCACCAGAAGGACCCCAGCAGTCCCCAGTTGGCCAGTAGTCGACCCACCCTCCTACGGTCTCTCTACACCGTCGGGCTGCTCTGTTGACACTTCAATTTTGACTCTCAGGAATTTGGTGAAAAGAAGGTAGGATTGAGGGCGTTGTTGTATTTTCACCTATTGTTTATTACGATGTATGTGGGTGGTTATTCACTTTAATAAACTTGTTGGGGAATTAAACAGATGTTTAGATGAAGAAGTGTCTAACATTGAAATTAATTGAAAGTGAACTATGATGGACTATGGTTATTTTATGATCACTTTAACAAAAAATCTGACTGAGCATATGTAGGTAGGTATACCTTGTTATGGCTAAACGTGAATGGTATAAAATTATAAAGAAGGGGAAAAAATGTATGTTACATAATGTTAGTTTGATGTATTTATTTAGGCTTCAAAAATGGTTTGAAACAAGTTGTTCATGTAGCAGTCTAACAGGCATAGGTGGTCTGATGTTAAACAACTTCTGGGTAGTGACATACACTACTGTTTTGTAAGCATCCCTAAGAAAAGCTGATCTAAAATGAATGTTAATCTAGAATGAATGGGGGAAGATTTGTAGTGTTGTGGTCATTTAATCCAGGTGTCCATTCGAGACAAGGTCTTCGATGTGATGCTTTACTTCATCCGCCACGAAGATGAGGAAGTGAAGCACAAGGCCCTGGCAGGACTAGGTCAGTTCAACTGAAGATATCATGCAAATTTACTCATCTAACGGGTTGTTTGTTCATAAATTTGTACAATGATTACTAATTTTTCTTACTAGAATTAGTACTTTATGTTAATAATGTCCAGATTGAAAGTTATGTTTTGCAATTCTTTATTGACAGTCATTATGGTTATGCAGTTCATGTGCAAGGAATATTTGTATCAGTATCTAATGGCAACTATTGTGATCATTACAGCATGTTGATATGCCGTCATTAGCAGTAGAGTTTCACCATACAATTTAACCAGTGACCAAAATAAGCTACCTTTACTGCACTTGTGTGTTTTAAAATACATGACAAATTAGTAGATGAGAGGACAGAAAGAGACATGTGGGCCTTCGTACCTGGAAAGAGTAATTCATTACAAGTTATCAGGTTATTGCACAGATAAACACTATGATGTTTCTTGCGAGCAGCGTTCTTTGTGATGCGAGAGTATGAGTACATGCTGGGCCAGGACATACGGGAGTTATACATTGACCTGCTGACACGCAAGGAGGCACCGGTGAAGATGCGCTGTCAGGTGCTACGCAACATGCTCATGTACTTGATGGAGGAGGAGGCGAGGATGATCAAGGCTGATCAGGAGTGTAAGTTCATCTCAGTCATACCCAGTTTATTGTATGATTTAACTTACTGTGCAGGAAAAGTTTGTCGATGAGTACTCGTTGACAAACTTTTGCTCCAAAGTAAGTTAAATCATACAATAAACCATTCTTAGAGCCATGAACAATATATTCAGTATTGTCATACCTAGTGTCGTGAGTTTGCATCAGAACTAGGTGTAATAATATTATTAATATTCTGACAATAATAAACTGCTTTCATACATCCACAACAATGTGTGGTGGTGGTTTATGTGTGTGCATGTCAATGTTTTCCTTTTAAATGGTGTGCATTCCAGACTAAATATATTAATCTATACCAACTCAGATGATAAGCAATGCCTTTAAAATTGCAATTTGTGTTGATTGTTCTTACCATCATTGAATGTAGGGTTTACACTGGACATTAGACATGTTAATTGAATGTTCACATTGTCATGCATGTTTCTTTGTGATTGTTCGGGCTATAGGGGATGTTTTACATAACTGGCACTGTGAAACACGTCGAAACATCATTGTCTGGAGCAGTGCATTTTTGCTAGCAAGGAAAATAAATGCGATATGATATAATAATTATTAAAATATATGTGTAGCAATAAATAATCATGTGTAATAATACATTTGATGTGTTTGTTTGATACAGGGAAGAAACTGCAGAACAAGGAGGATTTGAAGGAGATGGGCGATATACAGTCGGGGTAAGTTGTCTTGTGGAAACTGCTGTTTTCAGAAGCACATGTGCTTCCTTAGTTCTGTCAAACGGCTGTTTTTGGTGAGTAACTCTAGTTTTGGAGAAATGCATGAGTTAACAGTGTTTTTGTTTCAGTGTACATTCTGATGTATCCGTGTGTGAACATTTCTATAAAATGATATGATCCTTTATCTAGATTTAATATGGTAAGTTTTGTAGCAGTGAAACATGCAAATCCTCCAAGATGGCAACATGCGTTTGACTCCTTTTATGTTTGTCTGCATCCTTGAACTTCTGAATAACAATGACCTTTCTCTTACTTGAGAGAATTGTGCAGTGATGAGTGCATCAGATTGTGGCAGTGTAAATGCGTTAAACCATGTAAACGTGTGCATTAATTCTCTTTGGCAGGATACGAGCTAGTAGTATTGATCTTATTTGTTTTTTATTTAATATGGTGACATGTATAATATCCGTATCTGCCACACAAGACCCTCATGATGTTTGTTTGAGTTGTGTGTTTCTCTTGCAGTATGGCCAGCACAATCATACAGGTGTACATCAAACAGATACTTGAGTCTTTCTTCCATCATCACTCACAAGTGAGGATGATTGCACTCAGTGTCATCACCCTCATCCTACGACAGGGCCTCGTGCATCCTGTACAGGTAGGTAATCAATCACCCTTATTGTGTAATCACCCTCACCCTATGACTGTACCATGCACCCAGTGCAGGTAGGTAATCATGTGTTGTGTGTTGAATTTGAAGTACAAGGGGGTTATCTAGAGGTTGATGAATACATAAATGTTATTAGTATAAAGTACGATGCACTCTGCATGTGAAAGAGTGCATGTTGACTAGATTATGGATGGTGTGTGGGGCTGTTGCAGATTGTACCATATTTGATCAGTTTGGTTGTCTTGTAAATAATACAAGTTTCATATGGAATACAGTGTCAACAATAACCTAACCTAAGTAAGTTATGATTTCCTTTGCATTTTGATATACTAGCAAAAATGCCTCCACATACATTAACTTCTATGAAATAAGATGCTTGTGTATTCGGAGGCAGACTGCATTTGTATGCTAATACATTAATTTTCATGAAATAAAATGCTTGTGTATGTGGATGCAGACTGCATTTTTTTTTTTTGTGTGTGTGTGTGTGTGTGTGTGTGTGTGTGTGTGTGTGTGTGTGTGTGTGTGTGTGTGTGTGTGTGTGTGTGTGTGTGTGTGTGTGTGTGTGTGTGTGTGTGTGTGTGTGTGTGTGTGTGTGTGTGTGTGTGTGTGTGTGTGTGTGTGTGTGTGTGTGTGTGTGTGTGTGTGTGTGTGTGTGTGTGTGTGTGTGTGTGTGTGTGTGTGTGTGTGTGTGTGTGTGTGTGTGTGTGTGTGTGTGTGTGTGTGTGTGTGTGTGTGTGTGTGTGTGTGTGTGTGTGTGTGTGTGTGTGTGTGTGTGTGTGTGTGTGTGTGTGTGTGTGTGTGTGTGTGTGTGTGTGTGTGTGTGTGTGTGTGTGTGTGTGTGTGTGTGTGTGTGTGTGTGTGTGTGTGTGTGTGTGTGTGTGTGTGTGTGTGTGTGTGTGTGTGTGTGTGTGTGTGTGTGTGTGTGTGTGTGTGTGTGTGTGTGTGTGTGTGTGTGTGTGTGTGTGTGTGTGTGTGTGGAATATTGTGTATGTTTGTGGGTGATTGCAGAAAGCGACGTTGAGTGAGCTGATCTACATGGCAGACAACATGGCCTTCCTGCCCTACCAGGTTCAGGATGAGCCTCTCTACATCATTCACGAAATCGACATCATTGTCTCGGTGTCAGGCTCAAACATCCTGCAGTCATACAAAGAGGTAGGTAGTTTGTTTCTCTGTCAAAACGAGGTCATCATCGCCTCTCCCTCTATGTCCCTTGTGGAGAGTTGTGGGGTGGGGCCAGTATCAGTTGATTCAGTACTATCTTATTTCTGTCTGTTTTTAGTACGTTTTTCTGTTTTCCATGTTCTATTGGTCAATCTCATCATGCTTATTCAATAATCAGCTGTGTTTTATAAAACAAGTAGTTACATAAAAAGTACTTCTAAATATTTCCGAGTGGCAGTGGCAGAAACAGATGTGCACTGGCACTTCTGATGGTGCATTTCTTTGCAGTCTGCAGCATCTCGTGTTCTGTGTACACTTGGTGCTGTCTACGACATCTTGTTGGATATGTTCAGAGTTCAGTCTCTTATTCTCGTATTCTGCTAGAAGTCACATTCCTCCTTTTGATATTGTGTAACTTTGTATTCAATTACGCATGGATAACCACAGAGATAAAATAATCCTGTGAGGTGATAATTCAAGTGGCGACATCTGGTGGATTAGGCCAGTAGTAATCACAGTAATACCCTAGCGGCGTCCGTAGTAATCAGCCTGAGTCTTTATAAATCCAGTTCAAACCAGTACTCGTCCCATTCACCACTTTGAGTTCGAGAAGCAGCATCGTCATTTATTGCAGAGTTCAATTTAATTTATCCGAGTTTGCAAATTTATAGTTGTTTGCTGTTGGGAAATTTTGTATCCCACCCACCTCCCTGTTCCACACTGTATGTACTGTATGCATTATAGTTTCTTGACGCTTTTCCCTGTCTAGGTGCACGAGGTTTTAGCCTCATTTTGTTTTCCTCTTATGGTGTACTCAGGGTTTTTAGTGCGGTAAATTAACGTTGGCAGTATTGCGTGTTGACCCGCACCAATTTGGTGTCAATCGTAAATAATGTGTAATTACATTGTTGGTGTTGGTTGTACATATGTATAATGCATGTAGGTGTTGATTTCCAATGCCTTTGAAGCCGGCATGTTTGCTGATACTATACTTATGTAACTGTTGTTGTTTATAATAATGTGTACATATTAAAGTCATTCAGTTGGCCAATTTCAATCAAACTTGGTCTTGCATTATTGCTTTGCATAGGAGGGTGTATGTGACGGCAGTTGCATACAATTATGTTTTCTCATATTAAATAATGTACTACAAAATGTCATACTTTAGTAAAATAAGTTTGTTTTGTAGCAGTGACACTTGGAGTTGTGATGTTCATATTTTGTAGTCACAGGAGAATGAATCTGTTGCTGTTTCTTCAGGTCTTCTTTCCTGGAGCAGCTGATGATGACAGAGCTAAGCTTGAAGACAATGATGATGAGGAGTTGAACACATTATTAGGTTGGTAAAGTAATCGCAACACATCCATTGCAATAACCAATATAATTTATTCATTTGTTGCACATTATCATACTTGCCCAAAAAGAACAATCCATACTTTACTACAGAAGTCATCATTAACTTTCTGCACGGCTTCAATGTAAAATCTGCTGTCATCACTCGCTCAGTTTACAAGCAAATAACTGTAACATGAACTGTTTTTGATCTAGTTCGGGCCTTGAGGAAATGTTGGTATTACCAAACCGTTATTGGTTGTTTAAGAGTTACTACATGCCTTGTGATGGACATGTTTTTTGGGCGTTGATGTAATGTTGGTATTATCAAATTGTCATTGATTTGCTTGGATCTTCCTGCTGCAGTTGTAAGATATCTGAATGTTTATAATTTGGTATTGCAGAGCGTATGCCAGAAGACACAACGGCACTGCCGAACTTGTTCATGATGTCACAGGGCTGCATACTTCTACTGATGCTCAAACAACATCTGAAAGAACTCTATCGCTTGACGGACAGGTCAGCTATCAACATTGACCTTTCGTCGGCTGTAATTGTAATATGTATTAGTTTAATATAGTCAATAGTGCCAAGTCCAAGATTGTGGTGCATCATTACAGTAACAATTAATGTATAATTGCCAAAAAAATAATAGAATACCATTTCTGCTCAATGTTGTATATAATAACAAACTAATAATAATTTAAAATACTAATGATAAGCAAATAAAGATAAAGAGTTTAGCCAGTTATGATATCAGTTGTAACATTGAACTTATATTAAGGCAAAAATAAGTAAAAATTCAAATTTACAGTTGTTCATAAAATAAGAATTACGGCAGGATTAACCAGTATCCGTGAAGTGGCAGCATTGTTTAGCCCACACGGATAGCATACAAATTATATAAGGATACCTTTTTATCAAATAATGCTGTATTATAAAAACTATTCGAAATTAAACTTATATTAACACAAAATAAATATAAATACAAATTTGCAGTTGTATATAAAAATAGAAATTACGGCAGGATTAACCAGTGTCCGTGAGGTGGCAGCATTGCATAGATCACGCGGATAAATATTCAAAAGCCGGGATACTCACCAGACTGTCTTCTCGGCGTAGTTCCGCAGCCGACCGACAATCGGTTAAGCGAGACAACAAATCGGTCTGCTTGGAATTGCAACATTCGCCAGATGTCGCACCTGTCTACAAATGGTATTTCGAGAGAGAAAGTGGTGATATGTCCAGTTTGGTATAAGAAGTAACATCACATTAAGGTCCGCCATTACCCGACAGAGTCCCTTATAGATACAGCATTATGCAGTTTGTCTGAATTACTGTGAGCACTTGAGCAATGTTGAGTGAATGAAAATTATATTAATGTATTAATGTGTGCGTCATGGTATTGGTGATGTCAAATTATGACACCTGTAAGTCGGTACATTTCTGGGTATTAATATAGGTGTAATTTTTACATAACAGCACACGCACACACACAGAGTAATCAATAGCGACTCCTGGTTACAACCAGCCTGCTAAACTCTTTGCTCCAATGAAATGCCAATGAAAGTGATGCTGTAACCATCATTGGCCAAATTATTGTCGAATTCGGACCCACCTCGATTTCACCGTTATAAAAAGCTTTTCCTAAAAGTCATACGCCATTGCTTAAGTGTTGTCATTCGCTGGCAAACATATGCAGCTATAACGGCAAAATGTAGATGGGACTAGGTACGACATAAGCATGCCAAATCATATCCGTCCGTCCGTCCGTCCGTCCGTCCGTCCGTCCGTCCGTCCGTCCGTCCGTCCGTCCGTCCGTCCGTCCGTCCGTCCGTCCGTCCGTCCGTCTCTCTCTCTCTCTTCTCTGTTTATATATATATATATATATATATATATATATATATATATATATATATATATACATATACATATATATAATATATATATATATATATATATATATATATATATTAGGCGGCCGTCCAACAACCAAGTAAACTCTGTATATATATATATATATATATATATATATATATATATATATATATATATATATATATAGTACAATCCTCAAGAATTCGGCTATTACCATGTGGTGTAATGATGCTGCAAACAAACCCGAGAGTCACCCAAGGACACGATCGTATTCATATTGCAGGTGTCTTGGGAGACATTTTATCATTAATTAATTTGATCCATTGCATGTTGTTTCATTGTTTCCCGAAAGCAATTATTTTGAATAAACGATCTATGTCTAATGGCAACAGTCAATGCAACAAACTGTGTCACATTTCGGAGTCACTTACTTTCCTGGTACTATTGCGTGATGAAGCTATTTTATTATAAAATGACAAGTTCTGTACAAGTACACCATTGTTTATTATTGTGTATAACAAAGAAAGGATTCTATATTTACACATTAACCTGAAACTAATGGTATAGTAAATGCGGTATAATGGAGATGTTAGTTTTAGTTATTCGACTTCGTGTTAACTCTGTATCAACATATGCCTCAACACTGCCTAGGATCCGCACAGTTCTAAACAGGCTGTTGTGTAGATTGCATTATAACTCATATTCATTTCGTTTTCAGTTGTACAGTGACGATATTGATGCCGATATGCATTAAACGTTTGAGGAAATAGACAATTATTCATATAGTACTAATAAAACTATCCACATTGCTTACAATCAGTTGTTGTGTAAATCGTTCACCAGTGGAAGGTCTTTCAACCCATCGTGTTGGAAGTGTTTTTATTATACATGTGAGTAATGTTTCACTAACATGTTTTATTGAAATGGTGTAGTTTGGAATAACGAGACGTACTGTTATTTCGTAATTTTTGCAATACAATATTTACACACTTAGTTTACTTACTATCTTGCTTAGTTACTTACTTTCTTATTTCCATAAAGTATGGCTGCCGAGATGTGACGTCTTTTGATCCAGGTACCAAACTTACTACGATTGTACGACGTAATTTACTTGTGTAATTACACCCCACCATGCCGACTAAATGGAGAGGAGACAGCGCTTCCGACACCATCGAAATAGGACCAAACGATGGCGCCCTGGTAGTCAGGTTTGTGGAACTTTTGTCCAACGAAGCGGTTGTTGAAAGGTTACGCAGGGTGCTAAACCCAAAGTCCCCAACTGACAAGCTGGACACATTAACTGAAAAAATTCCCATCTGAATTAGCGGTCGGATAAGAAAGATGAGTACATTGCTCCTCTAGAAGCAAGACTGTCCTCAGTGGAGGCTGATATTGACCAACTAGAGCAATATTCACGTAGAACAAATACACGATTCCCCGGGAATCCCCTAGTCAGGCAAGGGAGGAGACACCACCAGCTATGGGAATCACACCTCCCATTGTGAGCGCCGACGTAGTGACAAGTGAACGGATGGGACGGCCCATGCCAGGTGCAGGCGCGTAAACACGACCACGGCCAGTGATCGTCAAATTTGCCACGAACCACGTGTGCGACGTGGTCATTCATGCGAGACGCCGCTTGTGGGAAAGCGGCGATGTACCGACGGTGTACGACACCGAAAACCTGACACGTCGGCGGGCGGTGAGGGCCAAGAAGACGAGACAACTGAAGAAGTTAAGAAAAAATCAACGATTGTTGGACCTTCAACGTAAATGCTATAATAAAGACTATAGACGATGTTGTGTTGACTTAACTAGTTATTGAACCGGCGACGCTGATTGACAACCTACAACCTGAATCTGGTGATATTAACATTTCTTATTTTATTTTTGGATCCATACACATATGCTAGCATTACCTGCAGATACAGTTTTGAAAACTGAGCAAATGATATGTTCCCCTAAAAGTGCTGTCATCATGTGTAGATATACAAACGTGTGGTTGTGTTGACTGCCATACTTAAGTGCAGACAGGATTTTGTTGACTGCGCCATTATTACGTTCAGTTATACGTAATACATCCAAGTGATTATGTTGACTAAGCTAACACTTTATGTGGATACAGTTTTGTTTACAGTGCTACCACTATGTGTAGATCTACATGTTTTTGGCTGTGTCACTATGTACAGACACAGTTTTATTTGGATGCGCTAACGCTATGTGCAGGTTACTTTAAATCATCTATACATAGATTTCTATTTAACTGTTTCCTCCCTACGGACATCTCATGATGTCATTCATCCACAACCAAATTAGCTTTTCCTTTCTTTTTTGTTTTCTCTTTTTTACTGAAATCAATGCAATACGGCGTGTAAGTCTCGCGCGCGAAAACGAAGTTGGGGGCAGGAAGTCCATATTCTCCATGTTAACATACAGGACTTTGTTTTGTTTTTGGTTTTAATAATCGAACTGTTCCCAAATAGCATATTTCAGTTATATTGTCCGAAGCAGAAGCAATGAAACACTTTGCCGGTGACAATGATCATGGAAATCAATGAATTTTAATCGATTATTATGGTGGTTGCCATGGCATTAGCGGCAAGTACTTGTGTTTGGCGATCTTGACTAATAATGAAGAGTGCCATTTTTCGCGCAGTACAACCTGTTTGGGGCAAACGTATACATGTGTTATGATTACGTTCATTTAGACAACTTGTCAGATATAAGTGCTTATCGAAACCACAACGTACAGCAATGTAAAATCCAAATCCCGTAAAAGACACATACCGCCTAAAATCGTGTCAATTTATCTGCACTACGTAAATCGCTATATGTCTATGATAATATGGTAAACTCAATATCAAATTGGACATTTAGGATAAGGAAGGTATAACACAAGATATTTATGACCTGATTTTCCTAGTATTCATCAGTCGGAAGCTACAACTGTCATCCATCGTTAGAATATTATTTTTATGTCCAGTCCCCAATCAGCTCCAGTCGCGCGAAGTCTCGCCATGTATCGTGACCCACTTACAGGCCATATAGTTATCTCTACTCGATTCCAAGCTTTCACAAATATTAACACTTTACTAGGAACTGTAATGTGCTTCGAAATATACAATTCAATTAATTGTATTCCATGTATTTATTACAATATTTTTATACAAAAACTCGTTTTTAGTTACAGTATAATGAAATTATTTCAGTTCTTCGAACTGTATTTTCGATGCAGATTTCCTCTCTTATTCAGGAGGTATTCTAAACAACTGCTTAACAAATATATTACATATAAATGAAAATGATACTGACATAAACCAACATAAATTATTCGTCGTTCGTCATATGTATTATGATCTCAATCACTGTATTAAGTTAGCTAAAGAAAATAAAAACGTTTATTATTTTAAGTCCAAATTTACAGTCTATAAATGCCAAGTTTTCTTAACTTGAGGCATTCATCAAATGTATACTTCTAAGTGTAGTGAAATATGTCTTCAAGAGACATGAATAGATGAAAGTGAGGATATATCACAATTTTATTTACAATGCTATGACTGTATATCACACGGTAAAACATGTATCAGCAAAGGAGGGCTGATAATATATAGATGACCAGAATAATGTGTGTGCGTGTGCGTGAGCGTGTGTGTGTGTGTCGATCTTCCCCGAGAACGCAAAATGAAGGCTTAAACATATTTATAGATGAATGTACACCAATTATATCCAGGTTGGATAACTTTATCATTATTGCTGGGGACTAATATTTTCTTACTTAAATTAAATGAAAATGACATGTTTAGTAGCTTCTCTGACACGTTAATATCGCATAGTCTATACCCTCAAATACCCCTACCCACTAGATTTACTAAAAACAAGTGGAACCCTGATAGATAATTAATTTTGTAGACTTCATAAATTAATATTAGAAAATACTGCAGGGATATTAACTAAACGATTTTCCGATCACCAACCGTATTTTATAATTAATACTATAAAATTACATTCCCTCATAAATATGTAAAAATAAACTCCGTAAATGCGGACGCAATGATAAGTGGTATGAATGAAATAAAATCAGGTAACATGTATGACAAACTAAATAAAAATCCAACTGCTGACCCAAATTGTAATTATGATTTAATATATAAAGAAATTACACGAGCTAAAACTATACCACAGAGGTTTGTAAAATTTAATAGATACAAACATAAGAAATCAACTTGGATCACCCGCGGTCTGTTAACATCAATCAGATATCGAAACAAAATGTACAAACAATTCAAATTAACAAATCCCAGTTCAAATAATTACAAAACTATTAATATAAAAACCTATAACACAATATTAAAGAGAAACATTCGGGCGGCTAAGCAAATTTGTTTTGAATCTCGTTTTTCCCTTTTTAAGAATGATATACGAAATACCTGGAAAACAATAAATGAATGTCTCTCAAAAAACATACTAAAAAGGTTTCCCAATACATTTTGAAGACAATAGCAATCAAATGTCAGAAGAAGAAAAAATGCTAATACATTTAATACCTATTTCACAAATATAACTCAGACTATTGTAAATGATATCAAGTATGAAGGCAGCAAAGATTTTAGTTATTATCTAAATAGACAAAGAACTCTCAACTTTTAAAATAAAGAAATGTAGATGAAGAAGAAGTAAATATATCAGTACATAATTTACCCACAAAACTTAGTCGTGGGTTTGTTGGTAATAGCAAAATAATTTAGTCTATCATTTTTTTTATAATGTGGGATCATCCTTTAAAAAATGGAATTACTTTGGCAATGTTGAGTTTATCTGGGACAATTCCTGTATTTAACACTTGATTTATTACCATAGTCAATGATTTTATGATTGCAGGATTACTATTTTTTGGAAGAGACACCCTCTTCCAAAACATTACGTTACAATGTTAAATATGTTAAATATGGATAATGCTAAAGTTACTGCGTTTACCATGCTTGACCATTCATCTGCTCCTGAAACTATTGATTTAACTATTCTCTTGGGGAATTTGGCATATTTAAATTGGTTTACGTTATTGTTTAAATTGTAGATACCCGATAATTAAGATTGTGAATATGTTTTGTCACCACTCAGTATTCCGTAGGTGTAACTCGGGGATCAGGTGTGGGACCATTACACTGTACACTGCAGACTATACACAAATGCATATATTCATGTTTCTTCCTGGTGTTAATTGTTCCTTGCGGCATCTTCGAAATCGAGTTTTCTAATAGATAACGGAGAGTAAGTTAAAGTTAAATACTGATAAGACAGTGTTTGGCATTATTGGAAAATACAGGCAGCGTGAACGAATTAGAAATGTTTTTCCAATACCACTGTTTAGTGTGTATGTTATGTTAGCAGTTTCAACACGGAATATTCGAATGGTCTGTGATGACAACTTTAATTTTAGAGAACACATTTCTCACACATATCGAAACTGTTATTATCCTAATCGATTTGTTACGGCGTTTTTGCCGGTATTTGTCTTTTTCTGTGGCAATTGCGCTAGTCACTAGTAGAATGGACTATTGTAATTCATTTTTACACAGCATTGTCCCTAAGGATATCATCAAATTACAACGAGTTTATAATTACTTACCATGATTGCGACCTGGCCGGTAAACCGCCATCATTGTATATTATTAACACGTTTTGACATGGCGACTAGGCATGGAAATATTGAAATGACAATATTTCGCGAAATATATGAAGATAACGAAGTATGCTACGTTAGATAAAACTATTTCATAGCAAGTAAACCTACATTGTTAAAGTTGTACTTCAATACATGCCGATTACATGTGTTGTAACATATTTGTACTTCATATAGATTGTCATCGAAAGCAGAGAGTCACAGATGTGACATTTACTTGAAACTTATGCAGACATATTCATTTACCAATAAATCACAGGCGTTGTTGTTGAAGGTAAAGTTAAGTTTTATATAGCGCAATATGCAAACCGTAGGACTGTTCACTTTACTCCTTGGTTGATCTGGTCAATCAAACACCATCTCGAATTCTGTGGGAAGCATTCAGCCACGGAGCAAGTAACTGCGCAAAGACTATTCGTACAAAAAAATTGCATCACTTTTTATACCGCCGGTATTCATTCGCACAGGTGAATGGACGAAACAATTTAGAACGTAACAACTTGCTCAAGATTTGACCCACCAGCACAGGATTCGAATCCGAGTTCTCTTAGCCGAGAGTCCGAATTGTTATCCACTGAAACATTGCGCTACTAATTTACTGAACACGAGCGCGGTTAAGAAACAACTGTATGCATTATAGCTGCAGCTATGCACTAGCCGCTATGCAATAAGACACTAGTTGCCGGCCGCGACTGCCTACACGGATCTACAACGGTGCTGCTCTCTAGCGATTACACGTCAACCCCGAGCCTGATGCTTTGTAGCCTTGATTAACTAGGCTCCGCGAGGTGGCAGCACCAGCCCCTCAATCCACCAGTTGGAAAGGCCAAGTAAGTCTCGCTCTCGAAAACGCGGTTGGGGGCACTTGGAGGCATTTCCTCCATGTTAAAAGATAGGACTATGTTTGTTTTTAGGGTGTTTTTTTCTAACAATCGAGCTGTCCCCAAGTAACCCCAAATAGCTATATTTTCTTAAGGCTAATTACAAGCAGAAGCAGTGTAACACTTTGCCGGTAAGAATGATCACGGAAATCATGCATTTTATTTTTTATAAATTATTATGTTGGTTGTCATGGCATCGGCGGCTAGTAGTTGTGTTTAGTGATCTTGACAAATAATGAAGAATACCATCTTTTGCGCAGTACAACCTGTTTTGGGGCAAATGTGTACATGTATACACCTTGTTAGATGTAAGTGCTTATCGAACTGTTGTGAAACCACAACGCACAGCAATGTAAAATGCAAATCGCGTAAAAGATACATACGGCCTAAAATCGTTCATACTATCTGCGCTATGTAAATCGCTAGATGTCTATGACAGTGTGGTAAACTCAATATAATACACTATTATATCGGACAGTTAAAATAAGAAAGCTATAACACAATATATTTATGACTTGATTTTTCCTAGTATTCATCAGTCGGAAGCTACAACTGTCATCCGTCGTTACCATATTATCCTTGTGTACAATTCCAAATCAGCTCTAGTCGCGCGGAGTCCCGCCATGTATCGTAATCCACCTACAGGCCCTATTTATTATCTGCCGATATCACCAACAAAGCGGCTTTACCCCAGAATAGGGTAGAGACACTGATTGATTCTCAGGCCGAATTTAAAATAACCAGTTAAATAAGGATACCTTTTAATCAGATAATACTATATTATAAAATATTATTAAAAATTGAACTTATATTCACATAAAAGTAAACAGAAATATAAGTTTTCAATAGTTTTGAATAGTCATACATCGGATACACAAACGCCAAGTTATGTCTATCTAGTTTGGTTTCGGGATCATGCAGTCGGATATTTTCGTGGGCCCTTGACATTCGTGGGCCCTCGGCACTTGCTCTCTCAGTCTGTCGGTCTGTCTGTCTGTCCGCTCGCCCGCCCGCCCGCCTTTCCGCCTGTATGTATATATGTATGCATGTATATATATATATATATATATATATATATATATATATATAAGTTAGTCATCATGTCTCGCATATAACTTTATTATTTATTTATTATTATATATATTTTTAAAGTCAGCAAGTTGTTTATATAACTTACTTTTCAAACCGTGAAACATGAATTAATTGCATATTTATTATACAATCACATCCTGTATATTGCTCATTATTTTATCTGTTTTTCTAAAATTTTACATTTATCTAACTTATAACCTTATTTATTTTTTATCTATTCATTTTTTAAACACATTGTATATTTTATTGTCTACTTAGATGTGCTAATGTATGTACCAATTGTATATGGGTTTTACCTGAAATAAATGTATTTGTATTCGTATATATATATATATATATATATATATATATATATATATATATATATATATATATATAATATATATATATATGGTGCGTGCGTGCGTGCGCGCGTGCGTGCGTGCGTGCGTGCGTGCGTGCGTGTGAGCGTGCGTGCGTGCGTGCGTGTGTGGTGTTTGTGTGTATGTCGCTAATCCTGTGTTGTGCTATTATTGAATTCGCTATGAATTGTACACCTCGGTTAGTGCCTGGAAAACGAGGGTTGTGCACTTGCTGACACCAGCTGGATTTTGTTCATCTATATCGTGTACCGCGTCAACGACATTGCCTAACTGCTGAATGCGACAGCAGCCTAAGTATCTATACGAATAATTTGTATACTCAAGTGTTTTATTACATAGAATATGTAATGGGGAACGAATACAAATGATAGAAATACAAGGCCTGAGGTTTTATTTCATATAATACAATTGTTTTATTTCATCAGCAGAGTACTTTGTGAGAAATGTGCCACTACTCTAGATGTAAGACCACTACTCTAGATGTAAGACCACAGTTATGTCTCTCCGCCATCTCCGAAATAAAGTCTCTTTTGAAATACCGCTGTGGTGACATGTGCATTTCATTCCAACACTTGGTCGAGCGAGTACTCTGTTTACTGCATTATATATTTCTGTGGGTAGCAGTAAGTATGCGCTTGACGCTTGCATATTCGTACAGTGTCTAACTTGCAGAAAGCACAATTACTATAAAATCCGTCACCTGATTTATATCTGGCTGGGTGGATTTTTCTTGAAAAGACGAGGTATAACCATTTCATATATTCTCCACATGACGTCCGTTAACTTATTCCCGTGCTGAGAAAGTCTGTATAAAGATATAGTTCATGTATAGTTCATGTACAATCTACTGTGTCATGTGTGGCTTTCTGATGTTAGCGCACCTGGGTCGCGATTTCTACTAAATATACCTACCGTTATAGTTCTAACCGTTTTACTGCCGTTTCGAGTTCCCGATAAGAGGCCTGGCAAATCAATATGCTTAATTATCCGTATGGCAGACACTTTTTATGAACCCATGCAGTGATTGTATACTTTAAAAATATCAACGTGGGAGATTATGTCTACTGACGTTGCATACAGCCTATTCTGTTTTCAATAACAGCTGCATAAAGTCACTAGAAACGTCAATATAGGCGCCGCGGAAACGTCGTCCTGGGAAATTGCTATTTTCTCCGTTCATTCATTATTTTCTCGAGGTGCGAATCACATATATGTATGTATATATATATATATATATATATATATATATATATATATAGTGTAGCATATGGCTAGATGCTTCCCAGAGAAGCCGAGATGGTGTCTGGGTGAACAGATCTGTCAGGGAAGTAAAGTGAAAAGCGCTTTGAACGGTCCTGAGGACTGGGCTATATAAGAACTTGTCTTTAAGACCTTGCCTTTGCCTTTACATAGAAAGAATAGAGGAATTCTACACCGAGCTTTACGACAGTGAATAGAGTACCATAATCCACACTGACCCAAACGATGCACCAGCGATAACCTCATGGGAGGTGGAAGCAGCACTACGAGATATGAAGAATGGGACAGCAACAGGCAACGACCACATAAACATAGAAACATTGAAAGCACGAGAAGATACCATCTCGAAGATAGTTGCTAAGCTGTACACTAAATGCTTATCAGAAAGACGAATAATATCCCACTCTGCATCGCATTAGTCGTCTACGAAGAGGCCTTCGATTCAGTGCTATTTCAAGCAGTACTAACCTCGCTTCAAGAACAGGGGATAGAAAGTGTGTACCCCTTTGAAGGAAATCTACACTACCAACTCGACGACAGTCCACCTACGCAAAGGAAGCAACAAGATCAACACCAGGAGAGGAATACGACAGGGAGATACCATATCTCCCAAGCTGTTACCGGCAGCACTCGAAAGCATATCCCGACAACTGACTTGAGAAACCAGAGGCTTGAAGATAGACGGTGAATATCTTGGTCATCTCCGCTTCGTCGACGACATACATATGCACTGATACACCACAATGACTACAACAAATGCTACAGGAATTTACTGGTGAAAGTGAAAATCAGGGTCTGGAGATGAACAAATCGTCGTAGACAAAGGTGATGACGGAAAACGACACACCAGTATATGTCAACAACACCCAGATCGAGAACGTTGACAGTTACATCTACCTGGGACAGAGATATAGTACCAGAGACAAAAACCAAAACAAGGAGATTCAAAGAATAATCACGGCCTGATGGATAGCATTCGTCATGCACCGCGACATCTTTATGAGTACCGTTGGGACATGCTTGATGAGACACATCTACAACTCATGCGCCTACTTCTAACAATGACATACGGCGCGAAAACATGGGCACTCACCACTCAAGCAAAGAACAATCTAGCAGCCGCACAAACAAAGATGGAAAGGAGTATGTTATACATTACATACCGCGACAGAAAAACAAACATCTGCGAACTAGACGACTACTGGAAGGGTATACCATTTGGCAGAGGATAGCGCAAGATAGGCAGATGTGGAAGCAGCATCAGGCCTTCGCCCAACCACGGGACACTATGGCTGCACAATGATGATGATGACGATGATGATGATATATATATATATATGTGTGTGTGTGTGTGTGTGTGTGTGTGTTGTATTGTGTTACGCATATGTATTAATGTATATATATATATATATATATATATATATATATATATATATATGTATATATATGTATATATATATATATAATATATTCACACACCCCCCCCCCCCCCCAAAAAAAAAAAAAAAAAACACACACACACACACACACACACACACACACACACACACACACACACACACACACACACACACACACACACACACATGTCTGGCTCTCGATGAATGCACTCAGTATTTCTGGAAACAATTATCCGGTTGTCCCGTGGTCGGTGGTTTTAGTAATCACTACGGACTGCAGACCAGGCACGCGCTGACAAATCGACCGGAGCGAGATAGAACAAGTGAAAGCGGCTACGGACAATTGCCAAACCAATTGCCAATGGCAGGTTTGGTCTTAAACCTCAGGACGTCTACCGGACATTCTATGTTTCTCATCAATTAGTTTTCAATTCGTCCAATTCAAATGATATACTGTAAAAAAAAAACAGAAATTCATACACAGATACAAACGTTTATGTAAAAACTATCACTCGAACAGACACCCATATACACGCGCATTTACACACAAATCGATTGCACGCAACTACGCACACATCTATAATAATAAAAACATGCCACGCCCCCCCCCCCCCCCCCCCCCCCCCCCCCCCCCCCCCCCCCCCCCCCCCCCCCCCCCCCCCCCACACACACACACACACACACGCACACACACACACACACACACACACACACACACACGCCTACCCACATATCGCTAAAACAAAACAAAATGTTCTACGACGTGTTAAAAATAAACTACGAGAAACGTAAAATCTTAAGCGCACATAAGCCCCACACGCGCACACACGCACACACATACACACACATACACACACATGCAACACGCAATTGTGGGTAAGCTCACATACCCACAGAAACACACACGCACATATACATACATATCCAGAAACACATACGCATGCACGCATCCACACCACACACCCACGCACGCACACACACACACACACACACACACACACACACACACGCCTACCCACATATCGCTAAAACAAAATGTTCTACGACGTGTTAAAAATAATCTACGAGAAACGTAAAATCTTAAACGCACACGCGCACACATGCACACACGCACACACATACACACACATGCAAACACGCAATTGTGGGCAAGCTCACATACCCCACAAAAAACACGCACATATACATACATATCCAGAAACACATTCGCACGCACCACGCACGCACCCACACACACAC
>JAODUO010000814.1:200000-207500 GCA_025642075.2 Ridgeia piscesae | reverse complement strand
CGAAAACCTTAATCTAATAAAATAATATGTGTTTTTACTATTGCCGTGAAACAACACAAAGCTACCACGAACGTATTAGAAAACATACTGTAATTGCTCCTATTTTGTGTCGGAGGGGGGTTGTAAAATGAAGCATTATGTATATCAGAACTAAAATGTGTTTGTGCTGCACAGTGCTGCCACACAGCGGTAGTCAATTACCCATTTTCGGTGCGATAGTTTTGTATTAGGGAAATAATAACATATGTTGCTTGAATTCAAATGTCTTTACATCCTGCTGTATATTTCAATTTTCCCAAGAGAAACGTAACAAGAATTCAATCTATCAATAATTTCACATTATTCGTCTTCTTAGAGAGTGCATATTTTTGCGAACTCTTCGATATGACTTTGTAAAAATAAAATACACATACCGCTACCCGCACCAGACCAACTATTTCCGCGTATACCGAACGTGTTTACAACGGTACGGTTTGTGTGGAAACGAGCGTTAGAATAAGTTATTAAGCGATATTCTGATGTAATACAGACATTTTGTATAACAAAGGAACACTATGGTTTTTTACAGCACGCAAGACACGATCTACACCAGTAGCCATATATATAAGACATTATTGTATTCGTCTTCAAGAAGAATCGTCGGATAATCCCGCAATATTACTAAAATACCGATACATGAAGGAGGATTTGTAAAATTTAACATAGCAATTTATAATAAGTTGATGCAATTCCAGTGATGCCTGTAGCTCAAAAGGTAGACGCGTTCTTTCGGTGAAGGAGGACTACTGTCTTTTACAATCGGGAGGCGCCGGTTTAAGCCTGACACGGAACCGCTGGTTTCGTTTTTGACACCTGTTTTATTTCCTGTTCTTTTTCACAAACCTCTTTATACGTTCACTGTCTATAAATACATTTGTTCTGTGACAAATATTTATTCGCAAAGACAATTACGGTACTTATGGGTAACACTAGTGTATGTTTCTAAATGTCATATAATAACATTATTTTATAGTAATATATTGAAGTTACTGTGTATACATGTGAAAACAAAATTGTGATATATATATATATATATATATATATATATCCTAACGTACTTGATTATGGATGCTTGGCAAATATATATTATAATTATTTATAATATATATATTATATATATATGTATATATATATGTATATATATATGTATGTATATATATATATATATATATATATATATATTATATATATTTATATATATGTACATATGTTTATGTATATATGTTTATTTATATATATATATATATATATATATATATACATATATATATAATATGTATGTATATATATATACATATATATATATATACATATTATATATATGTATATATATATATAATATATATTATAAATATATATAATATGTATATATACATATATATATATTATAAATAATATATATTATATTATATTAAGATCATAATCAGTAGTTAGGATATATATAATTATAATTAAGCTGGGAAATATACATTCTAATTAAACATCACAAAATAAATAATTAATCATCCGTTAGTCATTCACCTGCATGTAGCTGCTATAGGGCCTGAAATCGGGTCACGAACATTGGGGACTAAGCGAGACTAATTGGGGGGGGGACTGGACACAAGAATAATATTCTAACGATGGATGACAGTTGTAGCTTCCGACTGATGAATACTAGGAAATCAGTTCATAAATATCTTGTGTTATACGTTTCTTATCTTAAATGTCCGATTTAATATTGAGTTTATCACACTATCATAGGCACATAGCGATTTACGTAGTGCAGATAATCGACACGATGCTAAGCTGTATGCGTCTTTTACGGGATTTGCGTTTTACATTGCTGTACGTTGTGGTTTCGATAAGCACTTATATCTGACAAGTTGTATAAATGTACATAATCATAACACATGTATACGTTTGGCGCAAACAGGTTGTACTGCGCGAAAACTGGCACTGTTCATTATTAGTCAAGATCGCCGAACACAAGTACTTGCCGCTATTGCCATGGCAACCACCATAATAATCGATTAAAATTCATAATTTTCGTGATCATTGTCACCGGCAAAGTGTTCCACTGCTTCTGCTTGTAATAATCCTTCGGACAATATAACTGAAATACGCTATTTCCGGACAGTTCGATTATTACGACCAAAACAAAACTAAGTCCTATGTGTTAACATGGAGTAAATGGACCTCCTGTCCCCAACTGCCCCCTGCCTCGTTTTCGCGCGCGAGACTTGCAGGCCCTATTATCTCACATTTGTGTGCGTCTTCCCTAAACACCGCTGGCCAGACAGACAGCGTAAGCGAAAACTCTTGTTTTACGATGTAGGCAGCGCTCGCGTGCGTTCATGCCGTCTCCGTGAAGAATTATTATGCATAATTAAGTGCCTAATAATTTGATCCTAATAGAAACGCCATTAAAAGCTGTGCAAGGAAAAACAATCAAGTCGTTGCTCAAATAAATGGAGTCGATGCGACGGACTAATGCGCAGCTCACGTGTCACGCAGCGGTAGGTCATGTGATAATGACGTGAGCGTGCGCGCGCCACTTCAGCAGCGCCGGATAATCAGTGCGCATGCGCTACCATAACTGAGGAGATATGAATCTGAGTGATACGCGCACCTGACCTAAATACGACCATACGTTGACGTCTAAATCAAGGAGACAGGTGACATCCCCAGCAGCGGGTGAGATGGCGAATATATACAGAGTTTTAGAAAGTTCGCATACGTGCAAGAAATGTATGATATAAAGAGTGTTGTATGTAAGGTATACGTGTGAATGTCACAGTATACGTTGCTGTCAAAATAAAATGCATCCCAGTTATTAGACGTGTCAGTTGTCTTGGTTGGTCTATGGCGTTGCTGGTCGATTGATTGGTGGTCGTGGGCAGTCCAATCTGAAAAAGCCACGGAAATGTTGACATATCTATCCATTTTTTGGCTTAGCAGATAAAAAATTATATATTTTATTTTATATATCAAAATGTAATTGTTTCTGGCGCTTTACAATATGTAGAACCCATATACAGGCAACAACAATGGCCAAATAAGTGTTCTTTTTCTAAAAAAAATACCCAAAACTAAGAATACAAAATATGTACCAAATAACTACTTAATAATATTGGTATGGCGTTATGTGGAAATTTGTTGAGCCACCGCTAATTTCAAAATGCATTGCATTGCAACAATATCTAAAATCTGTGCTCATATATATATATATATATATATATATATATATATATATATATATATATATATATATATATATATATATATATATATATGATATATATATACAAAAATATATATATATATATAATAATATTAAATATATTAAATATGAATATGTTTAAACAGTTCAGCACGTGTTTAAAAAAACTCTATCTGTAGAAGTGACAGATTTGCTGCACTCCCGAATACAATTAATATTTTCATTGCACAATTTGTATACTTCTTGTGTTTTAGCACATGTTACATAAACTATTGTTTAGTAGGCCGTGCTTCGATAATAGTCTTGTAGGCCGTATTCGTTATTGTCGTGTAGGCCATGTTCGTTTTTACGTGTAGGCCATGTTCGTTTTTACGTGTAGGCCGTGTTCGTTAATGTATGTAGGCCGTGTTCGCTATTGTTTTGTAGGCCGTATTCGTTATTGTCGTATAGGCCGTGTTTTTGCTGGTTCGTCTTTTGCGTGTAGGCTGTGCTCGTGTTTGCGTTGAGGCCGTGTTCGTTAATGTCGTGAAGACCGTGTTTGTTTTTGTCGTGTAGGTCATGTTCATTATTATCGCCCACTCACCCACACATGCTATTGTTGTGTTGTCCTTATTAGCTGTAATCGTGCTGTCTTTGTTCGGCATCGATGTGTTTATTGTTTCTCAAGTAGGCGAGACGATGCAATATGTACACTCCTCTACTTCCTTCAACGGCTTTCTATTCCACAATGACGTCTAACGTGTCGTCAGTGTGAATCGCTTGCGTAAAGCATCATAGCGTCTATTATTATAGGCGTAGTACGTAACTATGCATTCGTTTTTCATAACCGCTAGTGGATTGTAAATTACGTGACGGTCAAATAACTACGTAAATATCAGAAACAAAACATGCGCATACACATATGCATCCACTTACACTTACACGCAATGATACACACATTAAAACCCACACACCCACACACCTGTAAACTATATATCATATAATATATATATATATATATATATATATATATATATCATATATTATTATATATATATATATAATATATATATATATATATATATATATATATATATAACATAGTAATACATTTATTTCTCGATAAGTAATTAAATAAATTACAACTTCAGCCTAATGAATTATATCCTAATAAATATCGAGTGCGTGTGTGTGTGTGTGTGTGTGTGTGCGGGCGTGCGTGCGGGCGGGCGTGCGTGAGTGAGTGCGGTGCGAGGAAGCGCGCGAGCGAGCGTGCGTGCGTGTGCGTGTACATCTGCATAATTGTTATGGTATGGACACCGTGTGTATGGGTTTCTGTGTCTTCTATTGCTTAGGGTCGCCTTTTCGATGTGTAACGGCAACATTATACAAAGCGTAGTTCCTATTCCTTTCCGAATTCAATTTTTAAATATTTATTGTTATAATATTTAATGCTATTTTAAAGCGATCGATAGTAATATGTAGTTTCACACAGTGCAAATTTGATACAAGACAATTTGAAATATATGTTGTAATATGTTAATACGTTCTTATTTCGTAGAGGCATCTCCATTATTGGTATTCCACCAGATTCGATACGTCTACACCACAGCGTCTTTCTCGATTTCCGTTTGTTCAGTGCCTCTGTACCACGTGCGTGCGAGTAATGCGTAAGTTAAGTTCAACGACAATTATTACCCCGTTAAAAACAGTCCATCGCCCGAATCTATCGGAAATATCAGCGCCCATTTGTCCGCGAAGACGCAGACTATATGTCCAAATGACCGTGAAATCCGGTGGTGAATAGGTCGAGTCTATCTGGGGCCGTGGACTGCCGAGGGCCAAGTGAATGCCTATCTCCGTCACCCGTCGCACGACCGCGATTGGAAACTGGCGATAGGATCTGGCAGACCACACACTTGGAGACGCTTTCTCGTCGTCGTTGGCGTCAGACCACCCAGTGAGACGTATTGTCTGCGCATAATAACGGATGCTACTTAACCGGGTATATACCCCGTCATCGGCGTTGTGTTGGCGCGACCGTCGACCACTAATACGACACTAAAGAGTATCCGTCGACAGCGTGCGGCCTAATGCTAGTGTAAGGCAAGCGCTTGGGCCAGCCTTCGCGATGTAATCGCGATGGTTCCAGGTTCTAGTTGCTTCTAATGTATAATTACGCAATAAAGAGCGCATAATGCACGTGGGTACGGTTGCCGAAATACCAGCGACACCGACGTGGCCGTATGTGGGATTCTCACGCAATGACTATGTCGGATATACGTCGTGGGAACGCTAAACAGCTCGGGACTTACAGACGTGCATTCACTGACAACCCTCCCCTTTCCCCTCCCCCCGCCAGTTCGCATAGAGGCTCAGTCATGCATGCGCGAGAACTGTAAACTAGTATATTGGCACACGATCGAATCTCCGGTTATCTCGGAACGAGTGTCACAGCTTCATTTACGCTATATGTGGGGTGGTTTGTTGTATTTAGTTTCAGCGTTTTGACGGTTTTTGTATTATGAATTGGTGGTTTTGACTACACTCACTTAATTTTTGTTGAAGAAAAACCGAAGGCTACAGCGCAAGAGGCAAGAGACCAGAAAAAGACCGCAATACACCAATAAACAGATAGATCAGCAACGCCACTTAACCACGGCTTCACGCGAAGCCCACTGTATATATTTCTGATCATCGCAATAAATCGTGTAGACGTCCGTCTGCGCAGAGGAGGTGTTACAAGTGGCGGACAACTTACAATACAACATCGCAAATATATCATACGAAATCACATTTAGATTGTATACACTCTATTGCAGTAAAAACTAGCATTTTCATATTCAGTATATTCAAGCACTATTACTAAAACTCGTGTAGCTCTCGATATGTTATTAGAGGAAAGGCATCACGATGAGGACAGTGAACACAGAAAATGCCACCACTACGCATGGTCCTATCCACCCACATAAATGACACATCGATTTTTATTACATGCATGACGTTGACGAAAAAACCCAATTGTGATGATATGAAATATAATTGTGATTTATATTACGAAAACGACATAACATACATAATTAATTTAATTTAATTTATACATACTTACATATATATATATATATATATATATATATATATATATATATATATATATATATAATAAATACATACATACATACATACATACATACATACATACATACATCATGCATACATACATACATACATACATACATACATACATACATACATACATACATACATACATACATACATACATACATACATACATACATACATACATACATACATACATACATACATACATAATTATAGTTTCAAAAACATTTTAGCGTCTCACGTTGGTTTTAATTATTACCTTATTAATCCATTTAATTGTTTATATATTTATCTATTAATTTATTGGTATATATACGTAGCTGAATGTCGAAAGCTGCAAACATGTACCATCGTCAATTGTGAATTCTTGCAGTTGTTGTTTGAACAAGATGTTATAACTGTTTAAAGTCCCACATTACCATTTTTGCTCATCCCACTTCAAGTTGTTTTGCAGAAATAACAGAGTTTCAGCGCAAGACGCGAAACACTTGTATGTGTACACCGCAATGGGAAAACATAGAAAGGAACAATAATTGCTAGGACATTTTTATTGTTAATTCCTTCCTTTTGAATGAATTGTGTGTATCTCTGTGGGTGGCCCTCTCTTGACGTATACTAAGCGTCTGTTAAATTTTTATTAGTATATAATGTTTGTGTTTTGTCGAATAAAATTATTACTATTCTAACACCCGCCATTTCTAAGTTGTCTCCCGAATTACTGTGTTGCGTTAGTGCGAACTAGTTTTAACAAGATTTAACAAGATTGCCACCTAGAGATTCAACTCTAGATGGCAGGTGGACTAGGAAGCCATTTGGCTTATCGAGAGTCCAACCTATCTATCTAAGTATACCCCGCCCGTCTTAGGTATATGTCGATTTTATTTTTAAATATATTAACACTACTAGCACCTACACAATCAGCTGATAATCTGTTCCATTCGTTTACTGTTCTTTGTGAAAATGAAAATTTTCTAATATCTAGTCGACACTGCTTCTTTGCTAATGTAACTCCATGTCCTCTAGTCCTTCTCTCTTCCTTGACTGTGAAAAAATATTTCTGTCAATATTTTCATACCCATTCAATATTTTAAACACCTCAATCTGATCTCCTCTCAATCTTCTGGTTTCTAGTGTTATCTAGGACAACTTGAACAGTT
>JAODUO010000814.1:185000-192500 GCA_025642075.2 Ridgeia piscesae | reverse complement strand
ACACACACACACACACACACACACACACACACACACACACACACACACACACACACACACACACACACACACACACACACACACACACACACACACACACACACACCACACACACACACACACACACACACACACACACATATATATATACATGTATATATATATATATAATATATATATATATATATATTGTATATATATATCGTATATAAAATTATATCTATATACATAATTGGTTACACATAGTAAGGGTTGAATTAAAAATGTAATTTCATTTAAAACGTTATATTTCATATCAAAGTCTCGAAACATTAAGCACAATAAACGTAACAAAACATCGGTGGCAGGCATTGAGTGGTATACTGTTTAATGTGCTGGATTAATGATGATGGATGCAACTTGGTGCGTACATCCTGTAGCGCGATTAAAAAGTTCAACACGGCTATTGACATTAACGACTCTATTGCGCAAACCCTGCTTCATTTTAATATATTTCTATAACGCGCTTACTTTATCACGCAATATCTCGCAAAATTGTCGCTAATTAATTCAGCGTCTGTCCACGTTTGGTTCGCGCTGAACGTTGTTTAATTCATACCACGAGCAGGATTAGCCGATAATTCGCATATCTCGTCCGTCAGCGCTGCATATTTTACGCCGCAGTCGAGAGCTATGGGGCGTGGCACGCGCTTTCTCGCTGCGAAATACCGGCTGCCAACGCCGAACAATGGCGGTCGGGAAAACCGAGCGAAACAGACAAGCGTTGTCAATTTCCACCTCGTGTTAGGCCACGTGGGCAAGGCGGGATTAATGCATGGCAGAATGTGGCAGCGATGTCAAATTATGCCAGCTATTATTTGCGTAATGACTAAGTACATCCCAGTTTGTCAGCTTAACGACTCAGTATCGCGGGCCGAGTTGTGCAGCTGACTAGCAACGATGCGACGCGGATATTTTGCGCAAAGAATGCCCGTAAATCCGCCTCGTTTCGTCCCGGTTATGTAGTCTTTCTTCTTGCATTGTCCTCAATCTGGCATCGTTATAATGACATACATAAATAGCTAAACATCAACCAGTTTTCTACATTCAAACATTGACAATTCACGTATTCGTTTCTAAGAAAAAACTCGAGATATGGTGGACACTGATTTGAAATAATACACTTCTGTCGCTGCGACGTAACAAGAAGAAAGATACCATTTATTGTACCCGTATAGGTTGTACGTGCAATGTTCAGTGACCGTGGTACAATGGTGTCTCTCACGGTCTGACACCACAATGACCAATCATTAGCTGGTGATAATAGTCATAAGTACACACAGATTTAACGATACACAGAAAGACATGCATCAATATACAACTCGTGCAGAGTGTAACATCAGTCCGATAAGCACGGACTCGGTAGTTCGTTGTATGATATAGAGTAACTGAAGGCCATCCTATTTCCCATGCCATTCTTTCGAGAAAGATATAACTTATACATACATCCCAGTAAGCAATTACATATAATACTGTCAAAAGGTAAGACCTAGAAATGTTTAGCAAATCACAACACTTCAGATGATTTCGGTTATCATTGCTCATTTGTCTCATTTAAAACTTCAAGTAATGTCGTTTGCTTTTCATGAGTTCTTCGTGTTCATATTAGTTCATATCCTAATATGAACTAATAATACCGCTGTATAAAACAATAGTTAGGCCTCACTTAGAATATTGTATACAAGCATGGAGGCCATATCGCAAGAAGGATATTGATATGCTAGAAAGAGTACAAAGGAGAGCAACCAAAATGATACAAAAACTCAGGAATATTAGTTATGAAATGCGTCTAAAAGAATGTGGTTTAACAACACTAGAAACCAGAAGATTGAGAGGAGATCAGATTGAGGTGTTTAAAATATTGAATGGATATGAAAATATTGACAGAAATATTTTTGTCACAGTCAAGGAAGAGAGAAGGACTAGAGGACATGGAGTTACATTAGCAAAGAAGCAGTGTAGACTAGATATTAGAAAATTTTCGTTTTCACAAAGAGCAGTAAACGAATGGAACAGATTATCAGCTGATTGTGTAGGTGCTAGTAGTGTTAATATATTTTAAAATAAAATCGACATATACCTAAGACGGGCGGGGTATACTTAGATAGATAGGTTGGACTCTCGATAAGCCAAATGGCTTCCTAGTCCACCTACCATCTAGAGTTGAATCTCTAGGTGGCAATCTTGTTAAATCCTTCTCACAAAGAGGTAAAACAATTAATGCTGTACACGAGAACAACTTATTAGCTAGTTCTCTTTACCTGTTACACTTTCATTAGTTACCTTGACAGCTTCGTCACCCTTTGATCGCATAACGTAATTTATTACTGAATTGCTCTTCTAAAATATTTCACAAATATTTTACTTTGAAGCTAGCCCCACAACATACAAATACGGCAGTTCCATGTTATTAAAAATAATGTTGCATTATTATGAATTTAAATTATTTTAACTAGACGAAAGTCACTTTATATTACACAATTGTCAATAATATACGTAGCAAAGTTGAAATGCAATGCTATGTGGTAATAATAATAATAATAATAGAAGCAATAATAACAAAAATAATATAATGTTATGTCGTTCTATTTTGTGTTTTTACGTTATATTAAATACTTGCTATTAGCCACAAATGTTTAATCACTAAACAAATTAAACTGTTTAGGATAGTATTGTGAAATACAGCTGTAAAACTTACAGTCCTAATTAGGTATACAGGTGTAAAGCAACTTTGTAATCGCACTTAATCACACTGTTAATTACCTATTACTTACAACTGCTGCAAGCCGCTAAACAGTTCTTGATTGTTATCAATAATGCTAACAAATACCAAATCATATTCACTTCCTAATTACTTCCATGTCACTTCCAGTGACACAGGCTGCCCAAAAAACACACTGCAAGCGAGACATCACAACAAACTGACGCAGAACACGATATTCGCTGTCACGTCATGCAAACGGTATCGTCTGTCGGTGTATCGCACGACGCCGACAGTTGGAAAGCATTAAAGTAATAAAGTTGGTCGCCACGTCGACTATCTCGCATCAAACTGTCTCGCGCCTGAACGATGCCTCTGAACCGGCAAATTACTCCGGACTACGACGGCGGGTTTCGTCCGCCAAGGATCAGTGGTTTACGTGATGGGTTGGCCAGCCGCCGATTCGCCCCCTCTCGTCAACACAGCCGCCGTGTCGACACTGCCTCGCGGCGTGTAATTGCTTTTCGGCTTGTGGTGTTGGGTGTTTTGACGCAACGTGGATTCGGGGGCGTACTGGAGAGTGGCTGTCGCAGTGACAAACTGCGAAAATGAAATCGTAAATTGTGGCTGCCATCTTGTTCTGTGTACACGTTTTTCAACCAGCAAATTCGTCTTGATTCAAAATGTGTATACGTGTATTTCGGTCGTGTTTGTGTCGTGTCTGACTGCTACGACATGGTAATTTGGTTTGCGAAGGCCATTTTGTTTAGTTTCCCAAAGGAGATGACTCTACATATACAATTCAACAGCATATATAATGACGAACATTCAACAAAACAAAACAAAAACAGTTTAGCTATTAAAAGGGCCAAACATACCCGACTGACTATGGAATTTTATTTTTTTCGCTATAGTCTCTGCCTTGATTGGTGCACATAATATATTCCACATGGACACACAAATGTTGAGACCACTATTACTAGGAATGTCTTTGAACATAATAGTGTGCTTCGCTTACAGAAGGATACATTATATTCTATTGATTTTTATAACCTTTAAAATGCATAGTCATCGCACGGTCATTAATTGATAAATCATGACATGTTTGTTATACAAAGCAGATTTTAAATATTTCAACAATTAATTCACCCTTTATTTAATCCAACGCAAACTACGTGCGGGCGAGGATGTAATCTCAAATACAAACACAAACTTCAAAATTACAATATTCTCATTATAAATCGATGACGCATATCTCAACCCCACGTCTCTACGTTTATCGAACCCCCGAGGGGCGCTTAGAGCGAGTTTACCCCGTATCGCTCTGGACGGATTACCACAGAAATTGCAGTGCTATCTGCAACCGGATATCAACCGGCAATTGAGGTGATTGGCTTATGTGTGCGATCAAAAGCAAAGCTTAATCGGCGTTAAGTTGGTACGCCGTCCAAAGGCCTCTCGATGCCAAGAATGTACGAGCCTTTTTTCGGCAATGAGCCGAATCAATCGAGAAGCAGAGTTAGCCTCAACTATGTCGGCTAAAATTGGCCGACGATCTTGTGGTCTTCATGCGTACGTGTGTCTGCGTCAGTGTGTGCGTGCGTATATGCGCACATACATAACACGCATTCGTGCAACTTGACTTGGAGGTAAGATAAATGACTCAACACTTGATTGGGTCTTGGGTGCTATTGACTTGAGACAGAAGACTTCACGGCGATTGATTGAATTCCGTTCCTCTCGAAAGTGGATAATAAATTGTACTTATGGTTGGTGCCTGGAAGAAACTGAATAGAACAGAGACCAACATTTGAAAAACATTTGATCAGAAATACGTATTTATTACACGGTCCTTTATTATTTGCGGTGGTACTAATCGTTTCGTTATAAATTATGTTCTTTGTTATTTTTTGTGATTTATCGTTACAACACTGACGAAATAATATTCAACCTTATCTTCACACGTTAGCAACTGGAAAATCCGCTTACAATGTGGAAGTGTCTGGGGGTAGCATTCAGCCACTTTGCAATCGCTATTAGATCATGACATCAATATATATATATTAATATATATATATATCTTATATTATATATATATAATATATATATATATATATATATATATATATTATATATATATATATATATATATATATATATATATATATGTATATATATATATATATATATATATATATATATATATATATATATATATATATATACATATATGTGTGTGTGCGTGTGTGCGTGCGTGTGTGCGTGCGTGCGTGCGTGCGTGCGTGCGTGCGTGTGTGTGTGCGAGCGAATTCTCTTTTCCAAACGTTTTGTTGAACAGGGAATCCTGTTGTGATTTAGTCAACTGAAACGTGCCTCGATGTGACTTGCTGGTTTGTGATTTCCCAATGTGCTTCACAGTTTCCCACAGTTTCCCACAGTAAGGAGATTGGGAGATTGGGCGTTTCGAGTGGTCACAAGGTGACGCCTGTTCGCCCATTTGAAAGGTGGCCCACCCTTCGCAGACTCTCCCACGCCACCAAATATCCCTTATCAACGTACTAAAATTTAAAATATATGTTACGCCAAACGCGTAAAGCGATATTGTCTGGGCTAGGCGACAACACCGCCATTATATTGCTGCCGGCGTCTATCGGCGTGCGATATTAGAGCGGACATTATATCGTGTGACTCAGCACCGGCGGGAAATAAAATATTTCTAGTTCTTTTTTTAGAACATCCAAACCGGAATTTGTTCAGCAGTAGGCGACTTGGAATAAGACAATAAAATCGGCAACGCAAGTATAGTGAATATAGACACTTAAATCCAAACATTTTAATAAAAAAAATTATTTAGCACAGGTGCAAAGAACCATGAATGTGAGAAGAATAGCTAAACTTAAAGGTTCCGTTCATACTCACTTCACGTTTGAAATTTAATAACAATACTTTAAGTGAAATTGTTATATATATATATATATATATATATATATATATATATAATTTCATATAAATTTACTTCAATATTATATATATATAATATATATATATATATATATATATATATATATATATATATATATATATATATATCCTATAGAGATTACGCTATCAAATAAGGTTTCCTGAGCTCGTTTTCTATTGCTGCAAGAACGATAAGTTACTATATTGTTATTGTTGTTAGCAAATACGACATCCATATATATACGTGATAAAATTAATGCAAGAAACAATTAAACAATTAATGGCACAGTATTATTTGAAGTATAATTCGTATTTCTGTAAAGTTAATGGACTTATTTATTATTTATCTTATTCAGACATTATGCAAAATGTTTTGATAGAAAATGGGTTACTTGTCACATGTTACCAGGTGAGATAGATTGTTTATATTATATGGCAGCTTGGCAGCCATATAATTTGTGATTTGCTGCTATAACGCTTATAACGTGGTATTGTACATGCAATTATTCTCCAAGATAAACGGCTATTGACATGCTATGCACCTGCAGTGATGACTCTTGTTCATGCGTTATTTTAGAGGTTGACAAGGTCAAACAAAGTAATTTCAAGTTGACACGTCTACTTGCGCGAGTAAATTTTTGACATGTGTGAAATTGGATTTGGAAATTAATTATCTTATTATACAATGTATATAAAAAATGCGCAAGAGATGTGACATTAAATGTTTTATCGATAACTTACAATAAGTGCGATGCAATTATTATAGCAATTATGCGATTGTGTTCGCTGTACATGTCAACAACATAGTGCACACGCACGCACGCACGCACGCACGCACGCACGCACGCACACACACACACACATACACACACACACAAAACACACACACACACACACACACACACACACACACACACACACACACACACACACACACACACACACGAAATAGGCGTGGAAAACATCCTGATACAAAATCAATAGCTAGCGAGGCATACGGCGTTTACGGGCAACAATACAATTTATTCTAAATACGTGTATTGCGTCTACTCATCACGTGCTGTAGTTAATGGTGACGTTTCACAAGTGTCACGTACGTTTACTCACCCACCAAATACGCTGTCGGACCTAGAATGATTGCATTTGTCGATCTAGACGGCTTCATCATAGAACCAATTAAAACATTAGTTTATATATTTGTATTTGTTTACTAATTATATTACTAAGTATTGACGTCACTCAGTATGGTTGTGCCTAATTTGAGCTCATTGCGTAACCGGCTGTAAGCAAAATCATGTAACGATTTTCGCAACAAGACGTTGCCTTTCTGCGCAGCTGGGAAAAATCATGGCTACGGGAAGATTATATAAGCTAAAATACATATTATATTTGGCCCATATTTAGCCGGTAACACGCTGGATGTTGTGTAGTTGCAGGGTATATTGTTGTTTAATGTAAATAGTATAATCTATTTAGCTTAGAGATACATAGGATTTATTTATTTATTTGTACGCAGACTTTTGTATTTTTTATTCAGATGGAACTATTGGTGACTTGATGTGGTGTTGGGGCGATTGGGCGGCGACCATGTTTCGCCGTCGATTGACAGATAACCGTTATCGATGTATTTGACCCGTCTATCGATCCACAGGAAAAGCGGTCAGAACAGATTCACACTCGTGCTGAAATCGTTGTGGTAGCCACGATCTGCATTACCCTATTAATTATAAAGTAAAACTGTCAAACATGTTGATGTCTCGCTTCCAATGCTTTCTTTTTCCACCGTCAGACGGCGTCGT
>JAODUO010000814.1:155000-180000 GCA_025642075.2 Ridgeia piscesae | reverse complement strand
ATATATATATATATATATATATATATAATATTATTTAATTTAATTGATAACACCGCTTAGTTGTCAACAAAATATGGTTTATTTGTGTAGGTTTAAAAGTTAGATGTATTCGTTTTCATAATCATAGTTCGTAGACAATTTTTTACGATATAGCATATCAATGTTATCTATTAAATAACCATTGTAAAACATTCCAAGTACGTTATTTATATGACATCTTATAAAGAGGTATAAACTGTTATTCGTCATTGTTATTCTAACATAATTTTTTTGAAAATAAATGGTATGTTAATTAACTTACAGCATTGTGCGTACTTTTAGTCAATCTTGGGACAGTACATAAAACAGATGCCACCAGCATAAAACAGAACACTTAGAATGTACTTGAAAAGGCTATTGTCTAGCGATGTTATTTGCTCCAGTTAACTACAAAATTAGCACCAATACACGTGTTTGCCTGAGGCTGCCACTCTCAGCAGACTGGGGTAACAGCGTTTGGCGTCTGCATGTTTGCGGTTAATGAATACTCGACGAAGCGTCGAGTAGCAGTTTACTCGCTAAGCTGTCTTCGACGCGACTTGAATAACCGATGCTTCGAATGCGTTCGATTTCATAATGACTCTAAAGATGCATCCGAATTGGCAACATTTAGGTAATTCGGTAATAATTCAACAATCAGGATTATAATTTGTTTCGTAAATTATTTGAATGATAAATTAGGCCATAATGACGACTGTTCCGTATTAATAGATGTATATATGCCGAGGAAAACTTTGATGACTCGTGTATAAACAGTATAACCCTATGAATAATTCGCAATTAATGCGCGCGTATACTAAATCTATCAAGGTTGTACATTGTGTTGTATAAGTTAGCTTTGCAAACATAATGTGTATTTCTGTATTTGTATACACAAATGCATTACTTATCTAACTATAGTTGTTATTAAAATGTCAGAAAATAAACACAACATCGATGTATGCGTTCTCGTTGTGTACATTGTAACTGAGAATTTATGGTGAATTAATTCTGGGTTTTTCTTTGCTTCTTGCAAACGGAACAGACGTGTTTCTTGTGTCGTTGCCGAATGACGAGAAACAGCCGTGTTGACAACTTTGCGGTGTCATTCTGAAGGTGACAACAATTACAGTGTCGAGTAAAATACTGCATTCCTTATATTGGCAACACGTAAAAACTGCATACATTTTGTGAAGTAAAAATACCTTCTTCACATTTGTTGGCTAGAAAAAATAGTTACTGCACTTTGACTCCTATTTTAAGTATTTCACAAATATAAATTTGAGTTGAATAGTTACCGCTATAGTATTAATGACATTGTATTGCGAAGGTAATACAACAATGATTAAGTATTACGTCAGCGATATCCGGAAGTCTGGTAAGGGAATGAATCAAAACCACGACCTAACGGATTGCACTGCAATTTTATTTAAATATATGTCATCGACATACTGCATATTCACTTCCAGAGGAATTAATTACTGTATCAGAAATGCTTTTCATGACGTTACATTGTCATAAGTCAGTTTAACCATGTGACAACAAAAGCAAAGCTCATGTTTGTATTCAAGAAAAGAAGCGAAAAACATACAAATTAATTTGTGAAACTAAGAGTTCAAACGAATTTGAGAAATATTTAATTGACACGAACAGGCAAAATAAGTGGGCACATAAATAATGTATGCCTTACAGCCGAAATAATATCGATTTATTAATAATTGTATTTGCAAAATTGTAATTAATAATGATAATATTAAAACATTTATTGTGTCTTTGTCCTCCGTAATCCGCGCGCAGATTTGCCCGCGCGCAGATATGCAAAATAGCTAAGCGTAATAGTGAACGTGGAAAGTCGAGAACCATCTGGAGCACAGGCCGCCGACATGTTAGTGTGTGACTTAGAAATAATAATATATGAAGACACTTTGACTTTGCACACACAGTATACAAGAACACAGAATTACTACTTGAGTGACAGTTTTTTTGTGTTATGTATTAAAATGGTATACTGATATATTGAAGTAATATTTAGTTTAGTTTGTATGGCAATTTCTGTTGTTATACTCGTGCAAATTGCAACCCGTGTAACTGCGTAGAGTTGTTGAACTTGACTACACGTGAAACAATTCCCACCAGATACATATTTCTGCAGGTGTATTATGACTCATGTTATCTAACTTGTTGGTAATGCATTTTGACTATCTTCTCTTACCGAGTCTGTGACATTAACTTTTAATTGTGTTGAAATAGTGTCTTATGTAGTGGCGATATGACATGAATGATGAGATCTTTGTTACTTTTAAACCATAACTTTGTCTTGTTCGGTGACGTCCGTTTACGTATGGTCTTTTTGTTTCCACTTTGCGCCAAAGCGACGTCGGTTTTACTGGTTATCGTGTTACAGTAGACATGATTATGACTTTTTGGACGCGTCGCTTTCCCAGGCGGAAAGGGAAATATAAGCAGAACATAAGTAGTTAGCGTAACATAGCATTTCACTGTTTATAGTTCGTAGTAGCTACCATAATTAAAACATGTTTAGTAAAACGTATGTTGTTTTTTGTACGCTTGAGAGTTCGTTATTAGTGAAATTAAACTATAACAATATGATATATTTAAATATGATCAGAACATTTAGTAGTGTATACTTATAAAAGGTATATTACGTATACCGTTATGCAATGATTTTATGTTTTATGGTCAAATATGGCGAGTTTACGAGAACTAAACGCCGTGTGAAACGTGTCTTTTTGCAATATAAGCGTAAAGCAACATACAAATCCAAAAGTAATATGTTGGAACGACATACTTCTGATTATGTATTATTCAGTTGAGCTCTTCCTTCGAGTAACATGGAAGTTACATATCAGAATGAGACACCCCATTTGTCATTTCTACACATTCTCTTATAAATAATGTCTTCCACAGTGGCAAAACAGAAAGAACAACACAGTTTACTTAGCAAAATATCATAAGCATACTTCCGTAAAACTATGCCGACTGTACGCGGTGTGTAACGTAGGAGGAATGCATCTGTCATGGGAACGTTGTCGCAGTGAATCAAGACTAAGCAAGAAGAATTTCGAGCGGCTCAAGCGCTGTCTTGACGAGCCATCTCCACTAGACACACGGTCGACGGACGTCGCTCAAGTAGCAGCCGAGCATTTTATTAACTGCTCCGTCGAGAAGACGAGTGTCTATTTACTGACGCCTACAGCCCGAGCAATGATTTACTTTGGCCGTGGAGCTCGCGCTAGACGCGCCACCATTAGCATACAAATAAAAACGACGCCGATGTTCGTTACAAATAGTCGGCGCAGGGCCAGCGGTACACTCCGACCAGTCCACGGGCTGACAGCCGAGATTTGATGAAAGCCCGTTTCGCCGTCAGACTCAATTACTCAAATGCGTTCGGCGCGACGCCGTCACCCTATATGCACGGCGAAATTGAGCGGGCGTCGTTTTGAAAACGCGGAATCGTCGTCGACGTAATCTGCGGGCGTGGCCGCCGTGTTTGTTGCAGTTTACGTTAGAGTTGTTTGTACAGAGTGCACGTGCCGTCGGTTGACGAGAAACGTCTCGCAACTGGATGTATGTGCGCGCGTTTGTTTGTCTGTATGTCTGTATGTTTGTTTGTTTTGGATGTGTGTTTGTTTGTCTGTGTGTGTGTGTGTGAGCGCGCGCGCATGCATATATGTAAGTGAGAATGCGTGTGGGAGATTAAGTGTGTATATTAGTATGTGTGCTTGTATGAGTGCCCATGTACACTTGCGTCTACTTGATTCTTTCACGCGAGAGTATTAGTTGCGTGTATGCGCAGGTATTATTTGAAGCGTTATAATTATTATATAAATTATGTATGCATTTCCGCGTGTGCGCGCGCTCCTGTCCATTGTGCCTCTCCGTACACATCCCAGCGTGCGTTGACCGACTTGCGGTGAGAATATGCACTTACTGGCGTGAGGCATGCACGTATGAGCAAGCAAGCGATTAACCCCACCGGGTGTACTAATCTAGACGCCTTCCAACTCCGGGCGACAGCTCGATGCAAAGGGCCATATCATGTTACAATATCCATAGAAAATGTAGAAAAAAACTTAGCCGAATACCTCAAAGAGTAACCAGAAACGATGCCCGGACATTCCTACATACACAATGGGTAAACGCTCCTTTGTTTGCGTCAATCCGCCAAACAAAGCAGTCATTACTTCGCGCAAGGCCACCGGTTGCTCACTTCGTGACACGATAAAGCGCCGATTCATAATACCGATTATATTTCTTTGCAGCGCTAACAGCTTTCGCGATAGCGTTCACCACATGCACGAATGGCTTATTGTATCGCCCGGGTCGACGCTGTCATAAAACATTACGTGCATACGTCGCGCGGTCGAATTAATAATCATAATTGTGATACGGCGATACTAATGATTGCCTACTTTGACGGCGCTAATAGTAACGATCGCGGTTGTGTGTCGCTTTAAATCGGTTATACATCAATCATGTCGAGATTTTTATCTGCGGCTTATACAGTCGCGCTGTAATCATGTAACGCGCATTAGCTTTCCGTTGCACTTAAATAGCAATTGTATAATTGCGCAAAAAGTGCCTAGCTACTGTGTGGATAGGTCGATATAATTGTGTCCGTTATGGGAATTATAGAAACTGTTAACAAACAGTAACTTCCAGTATTGTTAATAGGTCCATCAGGTTAACGCGATCTTGTCTGCCCCGTTACTCAGGATCGTCATATTCACCCAGAGGTGTTTGCTATTAATAAATAGGTTGTTCGCGGAATCAGTTGTACTTCTATTCTTTTGGGTTCGTCATTATCCAACTTCAAAAGCCGATTCTATGAATTTACCATTACAAAAGACTTACTGATAAAGATGCATCAGTGTTTCGTTGGTGCTGTACTGATATTGACAACAATGTTTCGGGCCTGATAAACACAATTTGGCGCGCTTCAGCATAAATTCATTGTAGGATTAATAACTGTTCAAAAATATATGAACGTTCCTTCAGTTGGGCTAATATTGTCTCTTGTCAAAAGTATACATAAGCTTTACAGTAGACCATGAACAGCCTTTGCATTCATACTGATGTATCACTAATATTATAATTATGTAATATTAACGTTTGATGTACTGCGTGATGATGATATGATGACATGTTCTTGTCTATACCGAATCAAATAAATTTTTTCTTTAAAGAATGATAATAATAATTATTATTGTTATTTTATTTTATTATCAATACTACTAGCGTCCGCGTTCTTTGTATAAACATATGATGTACTGACATAACTAGTTGTTAAGTCGTATCAAAATAATAATAATAAAATTAGATATTGTTATAGTGGGTACATCATGGTTGATTTCATTTATAAACACAACAAAACCGCTAATTTCTAGTGTTCACGAAACACGAACTATGGTAGCGATATTCTCAAGCAAAAGACACGTGCAAGTGATAGATCCACGTGTCGTTGTGTACAGAGAGAAACAGTTCCAGATGTGAAGTAGGTTAGACGCACGGTCGAGCCTGACTCACGAGCCGAGCCGAGCCGAGCCGAGCCGAGCCGGCCGTAGCCCCCGGCGTCAAGCAGGCACCGTAGGGCATTACGGTGCTCATGTCACTAGCCCGAAGTCTCACGGATTTACCATTGACACTAGCTGTAGGAGCACGACCGTGTGACGACCACAATCCAAATTCTATGTCCTAATTTTAGTATTAAAATTAGTGTTATTGTTATTATTTGTACGACAATAAATGTGGATAACTTGCGTTAAACAAACTGAAAATGCTACGTTGTGTTTGGATATGTCGACGGCAACATGTTGAAATTATAAACCAGAATTATGCAAATGGCTTGTTGTCAAAGGAGAAGAACCAACTGGTGTATCCGCCGCCCCGCAAGGGATCATGGGAAAGAAAACACGCGTTGAAATAATCAAATCAAATTTGTCGCACGTAATATGCCATAATCATCTGTATGTCAGCAAAGAGTTTTGTGCTGAAACTCGCCACGACGTTTGTTCGATGGACTCATTTGGGCTTGACAACACATATGGTCGGTGATTCAGTACCGGACACACTCTAGAAACTCCGACAAAAACTGAGCATCGGACGGACAATCGACGCCCCATTGAATAACGTGTCTAAATTATGATCGTGTCGCCCGCTTTTGTGAGAAACATTTACCGTGCGCGTGGGAAGCGGTCTCACAATTGGGAACACAATGCCGTGCGATCAGTCGTTCTGTGTAGAACTGGTCTTATCGATTCACGCACGAAGACCTCCATTCATAACTATCAGTACATGAATATGGTTAATTATACATTATTGCGTTATTATGCGGCCTAATCTGATTGCGTCGAGCAGCGAGGCTACCGGCTGATATAGTCGCACAATAAGCGGGCTATAGCGCACTCTACCGATCTCCGCTGAACAATTACTAATGATTAGTATTCCCGTATCAGACATCTATAGCGCGTCTCAATGGAGCGGGATTTTGTTGTGGTAACCCAGAAGGCAGTTACCAGTGATGTCGTTTTTATCGTGGCGATTTTTTTATTGCTATCGTAACAGACACCCGCATAAGTTATAATTAGTCCCGGTTGAAATACGGGGGACCACGCATAGGGTCGCACGCATCATGCGTGGCATGCGGCAGGCACGAAGCGTCGGGCGCCACGTTTCTCGTTACGGCAACGCGTAACGTCTTAATGGCGCCAAGCGTCCACCCAGACGTATCCCGTAATAAATAACAGCCCGACCTCCATGCATCAGGTGAAAATAAAGCACTCCTCACTAGTTGAGGGGCGCTTTCTCGCTTCAGGCAAACGGGTATCTAATTTGTCGAGTGTGTCACGCGCGGTCTTAATGCGTCGATAAATTGTGCACCGTTTCGTTTCGTTGTGTTGCGTCTACACGCGGCCATTTCGAATCGCTACAATGCGAGCGTTGTGCGTGTGACTGCGATGGGATTTTGTATGCCACGCAAACACGGGTGAAATGGTTTTGGCATATAAATGTCTTGCGCTAATATCAAACAAAGTGTAATTTTAGTGGAAACCAATTTCAGTGACATGAGCACAATTACTCCCATTACTCACATTGCACATATAAAAAGTTAATGTATTCCTGTATATTTATTGAGTTGATGAATGCACAGAAGATGTTATAGTGCAAACGACTATATATTTGTAGTTCAGGCAGTAGGAGCGTATGATAGTTTCTTAATAGGAAAGCACACAAATACCGGACAACGTCTGTACATAGTTACCACATACCACGTGTTCAGACGTTAATTACATTACAGGATTGTTTGCATTGTTCAATTTACACTAAGCTGTATACATCTGTTTTATTTAGATGTATAACATATTTTTCAGAACAATGGATTATAGGCAAACGGTGTTCGTGCAATACCAAATACGGTAGTTGCATAATTAATAGACTGAACTCTAGGCGTGAGAACAATTACCATCCCTGGCGTGTGAAGATGATTCCAGGTGATGGAAACAAGTTCGTTTTAAATGACGTTATCGTGGTTGTTGGGGTCTAACTTTAACGTCTGTGTCATTTTGTTCCAGGACTCGGTAGTCCGTCACGCATCAACCCACAAAAGTGTCAACTGCGCAAGCACAAGAGCAACCGGAAGCCGCGCACACCGTTCACGACGCAGCAGCTGCTGACGCTGGAGCGGAAGTTCCGTCAGAAGCAATACCTGTCGATTGCCGAGCGGGCGGAGTTCTCCGCATCTCTCAACCTCACCGAGACGCAAGTAAAGATCTGGTTCCAGAACCGTCGCGCCAAGGCGAAGCGCTTACAAGAAGCGGAAATCGAGAAGCTCAAGATGGCCGCCAAACCGATGCTGTCGCCGGCGACGTTGGGACTTCCGTTTCCGCTCGGGTTGTACGCGGGGGGCGGCATGGAGCGTGGACAATTGCCTGGACAGAGCCCGTTGCTGCCGCAGTATGCCATGTACCCGCACTCGTTGGTGTCACATGGCATCGTCTACCCGCCACACTAAGTCACGTGATTCGCTCGGCATTGTCTACACGCCGCACTAAGATACATGCCGCTCAATCGGCATCGTCTACCCGCCACAGTAAGTCACGTGACGCTCGCTCGGTGGTCGCGATACTTGCGGGCGATGCGCCGGAAGAACGGTAAATGAAAGATAGCGTTCGACCGTGTGACAGTGAACCCGTTAAAACGCCGCGACCGCCTACGTGCAGTACTGTGATAGGTATACCGTACTACGCGGGAACCAAAACTGTCTACTTTCAGGGTTACGACTAACTTTCCGTCATCACGTGACTAGCCGGAAACGGAAACAGGCAGGGGCGCCAAAGTGGACGTCCATTTTCAAAAGTGCACGCTCACAAACCCAACCGACTCGATTGTGCTACGATAGAGCACCGAATGGTGGTGTTTGCGTGTACTTGTGTTCTGCTCTACATCCGAGCGTGGGACACAGCGAGCGAGCCAATTACTTCGATGACAGTTTTTAATTGCGACACTACTCTGGTATCACCGGACAAATGACGCTTGACATTTGCAGCGAATTCATTACAGACTCACGCGTTTGGACCTGCGCGTTCGGCATAACCTTGTACAGTATTAAATATTAAAATTATTTTTTTGATTACGTATACCTGACTATTTTGTTTGATGGCGTCAGTCGCTTTGCTGTTGCATGGATGTACGGGTAACTTATCTTATATCGCATTTAATGACAATAACGGGCTTGATTTGTAAATGTTATTTTTTAGTTTCAACAAAACAGTTTGATTATCTGATTTGTATCATGTAATGTTTTGAAAACAGCTTCCACAAGGGGACGTTTTTTTATTGGCATATGCTTTCCTGTATAATATGTTACAATCGCGGTTACACATAGTCGCTGATATTGGTGGTGTAAATTTTAATTAATATTTATGCTGTTCCCATTATTTTTTAGCACAACATAATACATTAGCATGCTTCGATCTAAAAACGAGTAAACTGAAAATATAGTTCTACCGGTATAAATGTGCAGAAATCTTTCCAAAACGCACCGACATGAAACATACTTCGTAGTAGACCTATGCGGTTACATCTCGTTCAATATAATCGAAAGTTGTTATTTCCCGTTCGCATGAGGCACGTGACGCTATTCCACCCTTCTTGTTCGGTAAACGATTTCATGTAGATGTCACATTCCACATAAAAATATTAGTTTATTGTTAAACCCAAACGTTTCACAATGGAACACTCTCAAAAGAAGCACCCACGGAACCACAAGCAACTATGCAAATACAAACATTACACGAAGAATTCCTCTGATGACCTTTCCTGATTCGTTTTATTGGTACGTCATTATTGTCACGGGCTGTCAAAAAACCGTTCTCTTCATCGTGATTGCGTTGTGCTAAAAACTGTGCTTCAAACTGGAATGCATATTTTGTATATGTGTCCTGTGAACCCGGACTTGTAAAAAGACACTGTGTTGTTCTTGTAACACAAAGAAAGTTCATTCAACCCTCAGTTAGTTCAACTGGCATCTCCTGAATCACGACACGGAGTCGCCGATTTGCTATGTCCTTGCACCAATTAGTCGCTTCAGTGCATGCAATCAGCAACTAAACACGGCAGCATCTAGTCATCTCCAGGCGTGTCACGCTATTGAGAGCTGTCTTCGTCATGTAGATAGATAACGGACAACGGGTCCCATCTCACCATGGCCAACCATTGTGGCACGACGCGTTGCCGTAATGTATGCTGGTACTGGCGTCAACAAATGAGGATCGTGACAAAAGAAGCCATAACATATAATATACTACACTATATAAATACTGACATTAGGGTTTACTTAACCCCCCCCCCATACGCACACACTGCTTAATTTTGAGACACGAGTAATGTAATTTGTACATGTATTTACAATTACACATCCGGCGTCAGGAAATGTAAATATGATATTCTGACGAAATATTCAAAATGGTAAGTACTAACAGTTCAAGTACTCTAAACCGTCGCAACATGCATATTCGAAAATTTATTTATTGAATTTATAATTTTGTTTAATAAGACGATCATAAAAAACGACTCGGGTTCACAGTTTAAATAATACATGTTCATATATTAATTATAAACCATCCAATTACCATTAGCAATTCTGTATTTGAAAGCATACTACTGCTCCCTCGGGTTATTCCAAATTAGTTATAATTTTAACAACATGCTATCAGATACAACGATAACGATAATTAAATTAATATCGCATATGTGGTATACGATAATATAATAACTGAACAATTTCAATTGGAACGTATTGCCAACATATTTAATAAACGTAACACTCATTTAGTGTATCATGTTCTACTATTTGCTGTTGTGCGATACATTTTCTCAATTATTTATATTTATCTTTACAATACTTCAGTTAAATAAAGGAATCTTCTTTTGAGTATGTACTTATATTATGGTTTATACAGGTTGTATATATTTTAACAGTTTGTATACACTTTAAAGTAAATCATACTCCGCGTAGAACACTCTCCAGTCCATGATGGTATTCATAGGGCATACTATTGTAATCATTGGCAGATTACTCGAACTCCATCTGCTTCATAGGGAAGCATTCAGCCACGACAAAATTGCATCGCGAAAAATTATTTGCACATAAATATCCACCACAATCTGGAATTCTAATAATAATAATAATAATAATAATAATAATAATAATAATAATAATAATAATAATAATAATAATAATAATAATAATAATAATACAAGTTTAATTAGCAACTTAACAAACTGCATTATTGGAATGGAGCCAAGTAGAGTGATTGAACTTGCTGAAGGTTCGAATCGGCAGCAAAAGGATTCGAACCCGGGATTTATCAAATGTGATTCGGTCAGTTGAACAAATCCGCAACCGACGGGCCGCCTCGATGTGGATCATAAGGTCCAGTATCAATCGCGCACGTGCACACTTCGGTCCAGCTGATGCACGCGCTGTTCCGTAGCGTTGACATCAACAACACCGGCGACAACAACGCAAGCTGGTGACAACTGACAAACGTCGTGTGACCGCCGCGACCATCACGCGCTGTCACGCGCCACTCCTCTCGACTCCGACAAACGCCCGCGTCGTGACTTAAAACAAATTGCCGCGGACACGAAAGCGTTCTGTGGCGAGGTTTGTCGCGGCAGGGCGCGAGTCACCGATCCTCTTGTTGTGTTGGCTCTGCGGGAGACGGGCGCTGACACCGACAGCTGGCCCCGTGTCTGTGAGCCGGCACAGGCGCCGCCGACGGACGGAGTCACGGGCGGCTCAACGGAGTTCTCACACAAGTCAAATGAACCGGCTGTCTCGTAGTCGGCCGAGTGTACGTGGGTGTGTGGGAGGGTGTGTGGGAGGGTGGGTGGGTGGGAGGGTTGCGTGTGTTACTGAGTGAGTTAGTTAGTGTATGTGTGTGAGTGCGTGCGTGTGTGCGGGTGTGTTCGTGCGTGCCTGTGTGCGGGTGTGTTCGTGCGTGTGTGTGTGAGTAGGTGCGTGCGTGCGTGTGTGCGCGTGGGTGTGTGTGTGGATGGGTGCATGGTTGGGTGGGTGGGAGTGTGCGTGTGTTGCTGAGTGAGTTAGTGAGTGTATGTGTGTGCGCGCGCACGCGGGTGTGTGCGTGCGTGCGCGCGCGCGCGTGTGTGTGTTCGTGGGTATCCGCGTGTGCGTGGGCATGGGGTGTCTGCCCGTCCGTCCATCTATCCAGCGGTCACTGCTCTCTTAACCCTGCTCCCTCTCTACCCCTCTTCGGCATTCAGTTCTCCATCTTCTTTGCTTCTTCCCTTCCCCTTTCCCCCCCGCTAACCAAAACGCACCAGTCCCATTCTCAAAAACCACCAGGTATTTTTTCATATCGTGTCCTCTTCCATTTCATCAGTAAATGTAAACAACTTGATAATAACATTTAATAGAAATCTTCAATCTTTTGATGTCGTTCGCATTGTTTGTGCCATTTGCTTTTTGAACTATATATATCTTTATTTTATTTAAAACTTTATATATATATATATATATATATATATATATATATATATATATATATTTATATAATCTTATTTATTTATATAATATTATTATTTGTTCCCATATGTAATGATACTTTCAAATAATATAGTTTTATTTATAAATATATACTTAATATAATTTATATATATCACATTTTGTATGTTATTATTTATTTTAGCTAATTAGAATTATCTTGCATGTACACACATGAATAACAAGTCAGCCGTACCGGATTTGATGATGTCAACATCACATCAAGTTTTATTATTTTATTGTATTAATGTTGAGCAAAACAGGGCGTAAAATGTCAACAACGCGACCTGTTATTGCCCTCCCTGTGAGGTGTCCGTCGCGTATAAGTAGATCCTGCTACAGATACACTTCACACGTCCAGTGGAAATGATTGAAGTGCTTAAGTGGGAGTGATCTTCAACACAAACGTTGACTAAGATAAATCGTATCGAACTCTCCCATTCATTCCGCTGGCGCCTAATTCATCTATCAGCGGGACCAGGGTCAGTCGAGGACAACGATAATTAATTGTCGCATTCGTTTGTCGCCTGATTCCGCGTCGACAAACAAATGTAACGCAAGAGTGCGTGGCGTGTGTGTGTGTGTGTGTGTGTGTGTGTGTGTGTGTGTGTGTGGTGTGTGTGCGGTGTGCGTGTGCGTGTGCGTGTGCGTGTGCGTGTGCGTGTGCGTGCGTGTGCGTGTGCGTGTGCGTGTGCGTGCGTGGCGTGTGCGTGTGTTTGTGTGAGTAGTGAGTGAGTGAGTGTGTGTGTGTGTGTGTGTGTGTGTGTGTGTGTGTGTGTGTGTGTGTGTGTGTGTGTGTGTGTGTGCGTGCGTGCGTGGGTGGGTGTGCGCGCGTGTGTATTGGTATAACTTATGAAAAGGTAAAGGTAACTTTTTATATAGCGCAGTATCCAGTCCTCGCGACCGTTCAAAGCCCTTTACACTTTACTTCCCTGACAGACCTGGTCAATCAAACACCATCTTAACTTCTCTGAGAAGCATCCAGCCATATGCTACACTTAATGCGAGAAGGCTGCTCTACACATATCCACCACTGCCTATAGCCAGGTACTTATTCATACAACTGAGTGAACTGGAGAGTAAGTAAAACTTAAATTTTAACACGGCAGGATCAACCCTTGTTCTCTTATCAAGTTTATTTGATGATAAATATATAATAATAAAATTTATATAATATGCTTATAAAACACACACACAATATTATTATTATATATATATCATATTACAATGTATGACATAATACAAAATATATATATAATAATCGTATAATATTATATATATGATATATATATATATATATCATTATATATATATATATATATATATATATATATATATATATATATATATATATCTTTTTATTGTTCGCAACGAGCCAAAGGTCAAAAGCAAGACCTATCTGGCATAATTTAGCAAACGTTTCAATGACGTCCACGGGAAAGTAATTGTCGCTTTGTCTTGCGTCGAATTGGCTGCAATAAATGCCAGCGTTGCCATTAGCGTATGCCGACTGGTTCGATTGTCTGTGTGTACCGCGTCGGTAGTTACACGCCAATAAATTCAGACAAATTGGTCAATATTCCATTTGCTTCATCAACGCTTAATGCGGCGAATCAGCGACATTCATCAGCGGTCCAATATGGGCAGGAAGAACTGACCGCTGGTCGAACGTGCGAGATGATCATTTCTAAAGCTCTTCGTCTACACGTGGCCGTAAATCATAGCTCCGTATTCGTTTCTATTGTCCTCGTGCGTCCCACTCGCTTTATATCGTCAGTATGCCAACAGGAGGGCAGCGACGGGGGACGAAATCGCGACGAATTGTTATTGCGAATTGACGAATTGCCAACAGATTGTCGCCGACCTGCTGGGCCGAGTCTCGGTCGACTTAATACCGGCGAAAAGATCAATTATGGCGGTCCGACTCGTCGAAGAAAAACATTCGTCATTCGGCATAGAGTCGTGTGTAGGGTCCAGGTGGAGAGACTGGACAAAGTGGGTAGATGTGACCCACCGGAAGTGATGTGTTCGACCATATCTAAATACGCTATCAAGTTAATTTGTCATCATCCTCATCATTGTACAGCTGTCGTTGTGTCTCATGGTTCGGCGAAGGCCTCAGAATCATGTTTCCACATTTGCCTATTCTGCGCTATCCTCTGCCAGATGGTACCCTTCCAGTAGGCATCTATTTCGTCCCTTCGTCGTCTCGCAGGTCTTCCTATAGATCGTTGCCGTCGTAACATTTCCAAGCGCTGATACGCGATGTTCATCGGTTATCTCGTATTGTATATGTAAGCTTTTATACAACACGGTTCTAGCGTTAGGAGTGAAATATGATTCAGCCATACTGTAACAGCGTTGCAAACTGAATTGCGAGATTAGGGAGAGGTTTTTATGTTAGCTTTGGTAAAGTTTGAGTTATCATGTATAATCATTAATCGACATATAGCCAATGCTGATTTGCCATACAGCAACAACGACCCTCCAATTGTGTGGCGAAAGTGTATATGTAAGGATAGAGTAAGTTTTTCACCCGGAGGGAACAGGTACAAAGCAAAAACCGGCATATGCATTCCATAGTGAAACAACGCCCATTTCAATGACGTAGTACACAGAACAATCCCCATACATTACGTACATCTAGGCGTATGCTTGTTTTCTAGCGATTTAGATACATTCCGGGCATGTTACACTGTGAGGTTACTAGGTGCAGACAGCAGACTGCGAAACCCTGTGAAATCAGACATCCTACTTTCCCAAGCCACGTTATATAGCCCACAAACTGGACAGGACACAGTCTTCAAATTGGTTTCCAGTTTCCAGTAGTAATTTAAAGGGCAAAAAAGGCAACGGTTTCGTATCATACACTTAATAGAGTTTATACAAACTAACAACTTCCATATATACTCATTTTTTAACATTAGCGGTTTACTCAGAATGTGACCTTAAAGTCTAAAAATCTAACGAAATCCATGATGGCCTAGACACCACCATCTTAACCGGTGACGTATTCGTTTGGCTTGGCCTGGCCTATAAGCGCGCGGCATTCTAGGTCTCTGCTGAGGCCGGTCAGCTTCCTGCGACGTCACTACGCTTGCCTACGGCATAGCAACATCGAGTCTTCGTCTAGTTGGCGTGACATGTAGCAGCTGCTTAGACCTAAATCTGTGGTCAACAAGTAATTATGAAATAGACAGATATCATCAGTTGATGGAACAAGATCCAACAAAAGGTCGCCGACCGTCGTCTTCTTAAACCCGGGGCGGTGCTGACAATATTTAGCCATGGATGGACCTAAAAGGCTAAACCGTCGGCGTCGAAGCAACGCATATATCAAGCTGGCCGAGACTTCAATGATCAGATCGCAAGAAGGTTAGTATGATGTACTATTTTTTCTGTGGTATAACGTTTGTATTTAATTGTGTTTTTTGCAGACGTCAAGCACACGTAACGTTTCTGTCCTGTTAAAAGTAGTGTTGACCTCCGTAGACCGGCTATCGATTGATGATGGCTCGATCATCGGATGTGTTGACGATGCCCGATGCCGATGCCGTCGATGACAGCTAATCTGTTTTTATGGTATCACGTCCACATGTGTAAAGACTAAGGTATACTTGAACCAAGCTAGGACATTAGCACAATATATATCATCGCAGAATTTAGTACAATGCAGAATAAATAATTTAGCCTTTAGAAGAAACTTGAATAACTGAACTTGAACATTACACGTCTCATGGGTGATAATATATCATCGGCGGAGGGACCGTGGCCTTGGATTGTCGTTGGCACTTCTTCGTAACTTCCGCTCATAGTGACATAGACATTTATTTCCATCGATGTGAATGTAGGCTATGCCAGAGTAAGGTGACATTGATGAATACAGCTAGTAAAGCTTATGATCAGTGTGATCAGATATGTGCTAAGAAACAATGAAAATGTTATGATGCTGAAAACTAGAAATTCAGTCAGTATTTATTTAAACATTAAGTTTTTACAGAGTTTTGTTAGTTGCATTTTTCTGTTAGTTTCCAATTATGAGATACACATCTGACTATATGTATCATAATTTTATCAAGTTTTTGCATGCACTTTGACACCCCACTTTCAAAATTAGTGTCACCTTCGAATAGCAGTATTTATGACTGTTTAATGGCTGGTGGAATTCAATGATTGTTTGAAATCCATGGACAGTTGCTGCATGCATGTTTTAAACTAAATCTTCATTTAAACTACTCATTTTATCTGCAACAAGTTGTGTTTATTTTGATGTTTTATTAGCTTTTTAGATGTGACGTCGGTATCCACTGGTTAAAGATCTATTGTCACCTGTAAGTGATAATTGAAAAAAGATCAGTTTTATTCTAGATAATTATAGAGTGAAAATTCATACACTTGATTGATATTGTCTGCTGCATTATCACATTATGGCTGTGTTTCTCACTTTCTGGTAATCTCGTATGAATAACCAGAGGAAATGCCAATTAGGTGATGATGCAATGAATTATTTCACGTTCCTTTGTTGTTGGTTACAGAAAACAGTGATTGTCACTCCTGCATCACATTGTGGCATCCACACGCATGTGCACACGCTGCAATTGTTGAGAAAGAAGATATGACAATGTATCTGAAGCAAAGTTCAGCAGCATTCACTGCCCTGCCTGAAGTCAGTCATCACAGCACGGCACTTTCTGGGAGCCATTCCCTAGCTCACTAAATTCTGTCATACTGGACAGGTGGAGGTGTATCAGAGTTACCTGCCCCATGAGACAGCACTTCTATGAAGGTATGACAGCAGTCGTAACTACAAGGGGACTTTTGCGACAAGGGGACTTTTGCGATAAGTTGCATTTGAATCCCTGCTTGTACAGTTCTCTTCACATTGCACCAAGGTGTATAAAGTAGCACATGGTAATTGCAGTATTGCTTCATATTTCTAAGATAATACAGGTATGGCATTTGAATATTTGAATGAACTCCTAGTAACTGTGTCATGGGTGGACAAAACACAACTGTAATCAGTTACTGTGTACACTTATGAATACAGCTACTTGTGTAATTAATAACTTCTCTGTTTTTGATAAAATATCACTGAATGTGTTCAAATATAATTTAAAAATACATAAAAATACAGTCACTGTATATAGATGATACAAAGTGAAACATTAAGATTAGAACAACAAATGATAATTGGGAGTGGAATGTGATAGTGGAATTCCTGGTCAATGTGTTGTTATTTAACTTATGGTTACTAATTTGGCTAATGTTTGGTTACTAAAGCAATGACTTCTTACATGATTATCAAATGAAATTACCAAAACATTTGTACATGTTTATAATCATGTAGAAAAACGTTTCAAAGTTGTCTAAATACTAATAAGTTAATGCAAGCACTATATTCATTGTAGGAATGAAATCACGATTGATGTTATCTGCTCTTGTTATCTGTGAACTATCGGCCACGTCCTATCCCAGGCATCCCTGTTAACACAGATGTCATCTTCGAGAAACAATTATTAAACTGGAGGTTGCGCAACAGAACACAAGTCCGACATAACCGTCTACCCATGCTGATGAGCCACATAATCCATGTGGTGATGGGAAAAGTTACACTGGAAGATCTGCGGGCTGCATGGCTCAATCGTTTTGTACATTAGTCAAGTCTTCGAAGCAGTGATATCCCTCGTGCCGCTCTCCAAGCGAGGACAGGGAACTTTGTCCTGATTAGGTGGCTGGTGCATGCAGGCAGTACTCGATGAACACTCCGGCCCAACTTGCTGTGAACCCACCAGTAAACTGCCTATAGACAGCCCACCTGAGCAACCTGAAATAAACGTGTTCAGATAAATATACATATGACATTGTAAATAAGATGAAAATTAATCAATGATCCTTTTAATTTAGAATATATCATTAAAGACACACCCCATTTCAAACATGTGGTGCTTTTTAAGAAAAAAAAATGTGTGGCAGTATTATAGCATATTGCATCTAATGTTGACAATATGCAGTTTGTGTGCCATTAGAAACCATTGAGGATCTATTTCTATAATTTGGAATAAAATGAATTAGGGTATTGCTAGTAAGCTCAAGAAATGTTTATTTATTTGATTGAACCATTCTGAAAGTTGTCAAACATAAACATCTTGTCTAAAACCTTTAATGACAACTCCAGTCCCTGCATTCACATACTTGGGTTGTCATCTCATAATGGATAACCAGAGAAAATGTCAATTAGATTAGTATCGTGAAAAGACTACGCACTATAATTTACTCTATGATCCATTCTATACTGTGGGCAGTAGAAGGAACTATGCACTATGTTCACAAATATACCTGCCATTTTCACTACATAAAAATTATAATGGTTCCATGTGTTGTATCTATAAGTAATTATATCTATTATTTATTTATTTATAGTGTTACTTTGTTTGATGTTGTATTGTTGCTTCTTAACGTTTATTGCAACATAATTATATAAAATGTATGCACAGTATACTTACTTGTTTGTTGATGGATCTAGTTGCCAGTTATCTATCTGTATATGGTTCAGTGCAACCAATACATTCCGAAGCACCAGTTGCTCGAAGCAGAGAATTTCAAATCCGACTTTTCGTAATACACAGCAGTCCACCTGTAATAAAAAATCGAACATTAAGAAATGTTTATGTAAATCATTGCAAACATGGATTATTATTCTGAATGAACATAATTTCACAAAGCATGAATTCTGACACATTTCCTGTATTCATTTCGTCACTAATATCTCTGGGTTCTTTGAAACAAACTCATTATCTATGTTTATATATGACTCCATAAGACACATGCAAAATTATGAGAAGATAACCCTGCTGTTTATGTTCAAATAAAATAATCGTAACTGCCTGCCATTGCTGGTTAGGCGGTGCATTTAGATCATGATATATGAGTCAATATAGCTGCTGTTATTACAAATGTGATGGGTGTCCACACCTGGGGGATGCCAAAAAACAGCAAGGTATTGACTATTCATTTGTATGGATTTTTTCCCACAATAGACACACCTGCACAATTGTTGGACCTGATTCATTTAATTTCATTGGAACTATTCAATACAATTTATGTTAAATGATAAAACCCACCAAGTCTTAACAAATGTGTTATTACCATAAAACGTAATAAGTGACACATACTTAGTCTAATAGTTGAATGCGGCAAGTCTGAGCCTGAGGTCACTGAGGTGACCCGGCTGGCCCAAGCTAAGCGATCATATTTCGCTTGTCATAATAATACGATCATTACGCAGTCCGGACCTCAGGATAATAATATTTAAGCAATAACAATATTAGACAACTTAATATTTACCTTCATCAATATGCTCTGCGCGTTGCCGAGTTGCAGCCATTTCATGACAGCAGACAAACTTGTCACCGCATCAAATTCAAGATCAACAAATTGGTTCGGCACCGCCACCAGTTTTGTCTGCTAGTTTTGTTTTTTGTACTTTCAGCTTCCCGTGTCTTTCTTTTCGTTGTCACTCGCCTCTAGTGTATCTTCCAATACGTGCCTTTGTCTTTGCGGCTGGAATCTATATCCAGATACTTCTGCATCCGTTAAATGATCCGATTTAGATAATCCATAACAAACACGCCATTTTAATTTTTCTCTGCGCACAGCGCCTCCAGCCGGATTTATGAATAACTAATCTGTGGAGAGGCCTAAGCTTACTGACGTCATTCTTCGTCGACAATGGCGTAGCTCATAATATTTCGATGGCTGGGTGTTCAAAAATATTTTTCAGGTAAACCGCTGGCGTTAAAAAATTGAGTATATGTGGAAATTGTTACTTTATATTAACTCTATTAGGTGTATGCCACGAAACCGTTGCCTTTTTTTGCCCTTTAAGTTTTCGTTTATTTGATGCGTGTGAACAAGTGTGACGGACATTTCAAGTGTGCATGTAGCTCATTTTCACCGTCTTTGTCTATCTATGACGTATGCTATGTTTGCGAAACAGCAAGTTTTTAGATTGTATACGCGGTTTAGCAAGAATGTCAACATTTAGTAGGTTAAATAAAAACTATCCAATAAAAGAACTACAATCAAAATATAGAATATAGTAATCAATCCAAAAGGTAAATGTAAGTTCTTATAACGCTGTTGTCGCGCTTACATTTTTCCGGTTGTTATAAACGTTCCGATTGACGTTTCTGCGCATGCCCGATAAATGTAAAATCATCAATGTGCAGCGAAACGACAAAGCAGTGTTGACATAAATGTCACGGGCTGTTCGTTAACTCTCCTGTGATGATTACTGCGAAGAGTTGCTTAAAATGTCGTTCAATACATTAACATATTACGTTTGTTTACTTTACTGTCACGTATTACAGCGCACAACAGTCACGTTATTTGCGCTTGCTATTGAAACAGGCCTCAACACGTGTTTGCCTCGTATTAATTTGCGACAAATAACTTTGCTGAGAGGTTATACACATCCTAACAACCCGTGGTATTTATACCATAAATGCTTCATCGTTTCGCTGCACATTGGTGATTTTACATTTTTCGCGCATGCGCAGAAAGGTCAGTCGGAACGTTTAAAACGCCGGAAAATTTAAGCGCGACACCGTAACCAGTTCCCAAGGCGCGTTACACTTAACATCTTCAGTCGAACTCCATCTCAGCATCTCTGGGAAGCATTTAGCCATGCTGTAATTAATGCGCGGAGACTATTCGTTTATTCATAGAGTTGAGTGAACTGGAGCAATGTAGATTTAAAAATCGTGTACACGTGTTCACACGGCAGCACAGTGTTAAGTCTCTCAGTCACGTTAATTAACAGGCGTTGTCTAATGACTCCACCTCTGACGTAATCAGTTAAGGCTCACACACACTCCTTGTAGTCTAGAGAAGTTATAAACACAAGACCTACTTCATGATCAGCCTGAAAGAAATGTTTCTTCTTACCACGAATCAACAATAGAAGTTCAAGTTCGACTTGTCAGCAAACACGTTTTATTTATTTATTTTATTTTATGTATTTACAACAAACGTGCAGTACAGTCATCTCTCCATGTCTTCGTTCCCGTCCATCGGGGCTTGAAACATCCGCTTATATTCGACTATATCTTAAAGCAACACTGGCTAACAAAGGACATGCATTTCCTTATTTGGGCAAGTCCACGGGTCAGCACGCTGGTAGTGTCCAACAATTATAATAAGCTGGCTGCGGCTTCCCTTCTCGCCTACATTCTTCTTCTCACGGCTAAGATATGTATAAAAAAAATAGCCCTTTCTGTCCTTATGGCTGACCAGCGGTCATCTCTGATCAGTGCTGAGAGCCATGCCTATAATACAGCCAACAGCCCAGCATAACATTCGAGACAAATTTACCTACAGACACACATAATAATGTATTTGAATTTCTCTCTGTGACTTTCCGTCCCTTGTATTTGTAATTGTCTTTATTGCTTCAAAGTGTATCCTTACGATTCTGAACAGGATTCTAACCTGGGTTCTCTTAGTCGGGATTACGAAGTTCTAACCACTACGCCACTGCGCCAATGTCCACTTCCATGTTCTCAGATTGCACACGGTTTCGCAGGAATACTAACATTTCATCGTTTAACTAAAACTTTTCCAAATAAGCGAAAAAGCATGATGTTACCGGACCTCGATAATCTAAATCTGGAATTAATTTTTTTATTGTCTGTTAGTTATTATCATAAACCTTGACAGAACATATGATAAATGGTAATAAACATAAAGTTTACTTTCACGAAACAATTAGCACATGTGTACACAATCATGACTGCGAGGAACCGTACCACGTGTTTTCGAGCTATTTTTAGAAATGACATTTTGCAAGGCTCGTTATGAAAACATCAGTACGATGGCGCACGTGAACAGTTGGTAAATGTCAAACATGTTTATTACGTGCAATACAACATAACTTTTGACAACATCACAGTAAAAGAAATGCTCCCACACTGCTAGTAAGCGGTGGTTATATATGGAGTACAAATCCGATTGTATGATGATCTGTTTGGATTGCATAGCTGAAATAGAAGGTATAGTTAATATCAGAACATACAATACGCAAAGGTCTGAAAAAAGCAACAACATAACTCTGACTACTAGATATGCGAACCAAAAAAGGTGAAATTATATTTTTTCAGGTTAAGATGTATATTTGAACTTTCGTAGTTGAAAAACTCTTCAGAAGTTTTCTGCTGTTTTTCTTGGCTATTTTTCGTTACTCAGTCGCGCGTGACCTTTTAGGCACGTCCGGTCATTTCGAGAACAGGTGGCGCATAAGAACAAGCTACTCGACGATAATATCAAAATATAAATGATAACAATAGCGTGATACTATTTTACAGTACTTTTCAATAAGTGGATTGCATGCATAACATAATAATTTTAATTGTATATTCGTAATTTTAGCTAACTCTTACCTCAAACCCAAAAACATAGCTATAGACCACCATTTCTGAATTGCTTCAATGATGCTTGGTAACGAGAGGGTCGCCTATAAACGTGGCGTCTAAAATGACATTAAACTCGGATTTGTCACGTATGCGGACGATCAAGACATTGCGCAAATGAATGTCAACAACACCGATGTTTATATTGCGTCTGGATATGAGCAGATGCGTTGTGGCTTAGTTTAGTTAGTTTTAGCAGTATGTATATAGGAAATTTGTTGTGCATAATCGTGTATCCAATGTTCTATAGACAGGCTGCAGCAAACACGCAAGGAAACACACAGGCACGCGCACACCCGCACACCCGCACACCCGCAAGCACGCACGCACACACTCACACAAACGAACAAACGATATGCCTATAGGTCCTAATTACGGTTATATGGACATTGATGATCTTATAAATCTCACTAATAGTATACGTGACGCTGGTCTTATACGTGGCACTGATCTTATATGTGACACCGACCTCATACGTGACACCGATAGTATACGTGACACTGCTCTTACACATGACACGGACATTATACGTGCCACTGACCAATATTAGCGAGGATAATCCAGTTTAACGAACACCGCTCCTTTGTGAAATAATTTCGGACGCGTCGGAAATTTTGCAAAACCATTGCTGTTGTCCTATGGATGAAACACAATGCGCTACCACGAAGGCGACGGACACGCCGTCGCTGCCCGTGAGACGGAGTGGCTGGCCCTGGCCGGCGAAGACAGATCGTCGCCGCCAGCCTGCGTGACAACGAGCAATGATTTCGTCGAGTGAACGGCGCCACTTAAATCAGGTTTTATTTTGCGAGCTGTGAAGAGCGTGCTAATAGAAAGCGCATTAAATCGTCATACGTCGTCTTGACCCGTCGTAATCTACGCCGGCGTGTTGGCCCGAGGGGCCCGGGAGGAGAGACGACTTAGCCCGGTAGGCTGTTGACAGCCGCGCCGGGCGATGCTAGGGGAGGGGTGGGGGTAATGAGTGGAAGTTGAGGGAATGTGGTTTGGGATGGGAATAAGGCTGGGGGAAGGGTTGGATTGCGTATGGTTGGGATCGGTTGGGAATGTGGTTTGGGAAGGTAGTTTGATCTGGAAAAGGGTGGGTTTAAGGGAGAGGGATGGGAAGCGGAAGGGGTCGGTGGTTGGGTGAGACGAACGGGTGAGAGTTTTAGTTGTGGTTTGGGTCGGGGTAAAGGGTGCGGATCATGGTAAGGAAGGGTGTTGGGTCGATGTGAAAGGTGGATTTGTTGTCGTTGGGTCGATGAAAAGTGGGTTTTGAGTCGGAGTGAAGGGTGGGATTGGATCGTGGTAAGGGGTGGGGTTTAATCGGATTGAAGGGTGGGGTTGGATCGGAGATGAAGGGTGAAGTTGGATCGGGGGTAAGGGTGGGGTTGGATCGTGGGTGAAGCATGGGGTTGATTCAGGTTAAAAGTTGGGGTATGATCAGGGTAAAGATTGCGGGATGGGTCGAAATGAATGGTGGGGGTTTCGTTAGGAAAAGGGTAGGAATGGGAGGGCGTTGGGCGGTGGGTGAAACTGTTGAGGGATCACAGGGATAAGGGATGTAAAGGACATTTAACATGACATTATACGATCCTTTACCAGGAATCGTCCAGTGAATTATTAACAGGACGTTTGCCTATTCATCATACTTCATCCCACTTCCGGTTCTAATTGCCGGATCCACCTACATTCAAACAGATATTCTTGGAACTAGCAATTAGGCTTGCCTCCCTGCCCTGAGACGTAATTGCTACTTGAATATATCGCGCACAAGTAGAGTATAATTTTATCGTTGCCGCAGCATTAAGTCTTCCAGCGCTGAGTCTGACTAACCGCAATTTAGCAATATCAGTATTCTAAATTCAAGAATACCGCGTTATCATGTGCGCTACGTTAGAGGACCCGGGGTCGAATCGTGTGCTGCGGTGTTAAAACCTTGGGCAAGTTGTTTTCACTCTATATTGCTCCAGTTCACTCAGTTGTATAAAAGAGTACCTGGCTATAGACAGTGGTGGATATGTTAACGAGCTGCCTTCGCACATTAATTGTAGCATATGGCTAGATGCTTCCCAGAGAAGTTAAGATGGTGTCTGATTGAACAAGTCAGGGAACTAAAGTGTAACGGGCTTTGAACAATCCTGAAGATTGGCTACTGCACTATACATGACCTTAAATGTTTCTTACTTTACTAAACCAGAACGAACATGAAAGCTGTCTGTGTCCTGATCTCGTTAGTCTTGTCCCAAAGTAGGTTATCGTTGATTAAGCTCAATGGTCTGCATGTTTAGCCGGATATCGCACACACTAGAATCAGTAGATAATCTGCAAAGATAATCTAGCAATTTGCCAGATAAAACCAGTAATCCTGATTAGTGATTATATATCATATACCTTATCGCAGTATCAGCTTTACTAATGACTT
>JAODUO010000814.1:145000-152500 GCA_025642075.2 Ridgeia piscesae | reverse complement strand
GGTCTTGGTCTTGGTCTTGGTCTTGGTCTTGGTCTTGGTATTTGTCTTGGTTGGTCTTGGTCTTGGTCTTGGTCTTGGTCTTGGTCTTGGTCTTGGTCTTGGTCTTGGTCTTGGTCTTGGTCTTGGTCTTGGTCTTGGTCTTGGTCTTGGTCTTGGTCTTGGTCTTGGTCTTTGTCGTGGTCTCGGTCTCGGTCTCGGTCTCGGTCTCGGTCTCGGTCTCGGTCTCGGTCTCGGTCTCGGTCTCGGTCTCGGTCTCGGTCTCGGTCTCGGTCTCGGTCTCGGTCTCGGTCTCGGTCTCGGTCTCGGTCTCGGTCTCGGTCTCGGTCTCGGTCTCGGTCTCGGTCTCGGTCTCGGTCTCGGTCTCGGTCTCGGTCTCGGTCTCGGTCTCGGTCTCGGTCTCGGCGTGTTCGTGTTCGTGTTCGTGTTCGTGTTCGTGTTCGTGTTCGTGGTCGTGGTCGTGGTCGTGGTCGTGGTCGTGGTCGTGGTCGTGGTCGTGGTCGTGGTCGTGGTCGTGGTCGTGGTCGTGGTCGTGGTCGTGGTCGTGGTCGTGGTCGTGTGGTCGTGGTCGTGTGGTCTTGGTCTTGGTCTTGGTCTTGGTCTTGGTCTTGGTCTTGGTCTTGGTCTTGGTCTTGGTCTTGGTCTTGGTCTTGGTCTTGGTCTTGGTCTTGGTCTTGGTCTTGGTCTTGGTCTTGGTCTTGGTCTTGGTCTTGGTCATCTTCATGAACATCGTCGTTGTTTTTAATCATCGTCATGCTCATTGTCAAATGATGCGCTTGCGCTCGACCCACAGCATCTGGTTAGACTTTCCGGCACAACTCCCCGTGATCGGGGCACAAAACCTGTACACACGACCACTGCCACAATCGCTGGGCTGCCGCCGGCTCATGTCGTCGTTTCAACCGCCAGGGCGTTCGCGTCCAACTAAACCACGCATTAAAAACCACACAATGGCGGAAAACACGCGCAGACGTCTCTTATCGGGACGCGTCGTTCGTCCGTCTCTGCCCGCATGGTCTGCGGCTGATACCTGCCAGCACATCGTTACAATAGCGACCAGGACAATCGCAGCCAGCCAACACCTTCGTGGTCCCCACTATCAGCTCGCATCTGTGTAATTTGTCTAAGGACAATCTCTCGCTGTCGAGCCAAAGCCGCTTTTCTTCTCGCGGTCTTTACCGATCGCATCTAATCACGCTCATCTGAAACGTTGGCAGATCGCTAGAGGTGGATCCTCGTGTTGCTGCGGGGGTTGTCTTCAAGTGGACGTTTGTGTTCTTTCTCTCTGCGTGCTTCGGCACGCGAAACCGACGCCGATTGTTGGTATCGTAAGCGCCACCACGTCTGGGTGTATTTCACGAGGTGCATACCCGTGCTCGCAATGAGTGTACCGAATACAGAAGCAGACAGTCTACTCTGGACCAACCCAATCTTGACGCGTCTGGATGTGCGCAAGAAATGCAAAGATATTCACCAACTTGCGCGACTCTAAGGAAAAAAGCGTCAGTCGCCTTCAGGCGTTCGCTATTACGGGCGGCGGTTTGTGTTACCATTTTGCATATATAAGGAATGTGGATTGATTCCTTGTCTGCACCCCCTCGTTATTTAGCATTGTCTTAGATCTTACGAATCTCCGGGGAGTTTCACTTGATTTAGGCCAATATTACTGACGTATTAGATTTAACAAGATCCAAGACGATCGTTATCCGAAACTACAAGTTGCTGATTATTATCGAACAAAGAAAGTATTCGCTTTTCGAGAATCCGGTATATTTAGTCCGTGGGTGGGCTTCCCTCGTCAGACCACCCCGAGCCTAGCGCTGACACAATCGGGATAGAGTATATCCCTATCGCGTACGTCATCTTCGAAGCACAATACGGCCTTTCTTACTAACGGCCTATTTCGTGTTTGGCTAAGTCGATTTTATGCCCTCGAGTGCGTTAACACTAAATTCATCAATGGAACTAATTGTGATTTCGAGGAGATAACAAGTAGTGTTAGATCAATAGCAAATGCATCGAAGTTACAAACATATATCTTGTTTGTGATTTATCATGTATATGTAACGCCACTCTTATATACATATAAGGAATTCCATGAACATTATATGACCACTGTTACATAGCTTTGACTCAACTCAGTGTAACTAATTTTCTTTTGTATTTTACCCAACAATACACTATCAATATCCGGAATCCGGTAAAATTCCGGTTCGTTGGCGATTTCGTGAATTGTGTCAAAATCAGTCCATTACAACTATACAAATCAGATAGTAGCTTTGACTTCCTTATCACACATAAAAGTGCATTAAGTGTACCATGCATTCGTCTTTAATTTGGTACAGTTACACCACTATTAGATATGTTCCACATGATATATTGTGATTTTCTGTCACGATCTTCCTTGCACGGTTATGTCCGTTAAACAATATCTAGACCGATGTTTTGTCCTTAGAGTCAGTGCGTTGAACCAAAAAACGAACCTCCTTTTTACACAGTTGAAAGAACTCTACTGCTCAATGTAATCTTACATATTACACATCGTTTGGAAAAGAACTACCGAGGCGTTGGAACTCATACATGGATAAGTGCAACAATGAAGTTTTATTGTATGTTGTATTTAAAAAGTTTCATTTTTGAACTCCATTACCTCCTGTTTTTTTTTTATAAAGGGCGGGCCGACTAATGCAACTATCTTAGTGTTGTTTTGGGTCGGTGGCTACCATGCAGACGACGAACAATAGGGAAGAGAACTCACTACAGAGAGCAAACATACATCATTGGATAGGGCAGCAGATAGGCGGACACACCTCATTGGATAGGGCAGCAGATAGGCGGACATACCTCATTGGATAGGGCAGCAGATAGGTGAACATACCTCATTGGATAGGACAGCAGATAAGCGGACATACTTCATTGGATAGGGCAGCAGATAGGCGACCTACCTCATTGGATAGGGCAGCAGATAGGTGGACATACCTCATTGGATAGGGTAGCAGATAGGTGGACATACCTCATTGGATAGGGTAGCAGATAGGTGGACATACCTCATAGGATAGGGTAGCAGATAGGTGGACATACCTCATTGGATAGGACAGTATATAAGCAGACATACCTCATTGGATAGGACAGCAGATAGGCGGACATACCTCATCGGATATGGCAGCAGATAGGTGGACATGCCTCATTGGATAGGGCAGCAGATAGGCGGACATACTTCATTGGATATGACAGCAGATAGGTGGACATACCTCATTTTTTTTTGGATAGGAGCAGATAGGGGACATGCTCATTGGATAGGCAGCAGATAGGCGGACATACCTCATTGGATAGGACAGCAGATAGGTGGACATACCTCATTGGATAGGGTAGCAGATAGGTGGACATGACTCTCATTGGATAGGGCAGCAGATAGGCGGACATACCTCATTGGATAGGACAGCAGATAGGCGGACATACCTCATTGGATAGGACAGCAGATAGGCCGACATACCTCGTTGGATAGGACAGCAGATAGGCGGACATACCTCGTTGGATAGGACAGCAGATAGGTGGACATACCTCATTGGGTAGGGCAGCAGATAGGTGGACATGCCTCATTGGATAGGGCAGCAGATAGGTGGACATACCTCATTGGATAGGGCAGCAGATAGGCGGACATACCTCATTGGATAGGACAGCAGATAGGTGGACATACATCATTGGATAGGGCAGCAGATAGGTGGACATACCTCATTGGATAGGGCAGCAGATAGGCGGACATACCTCATTGGATAGGACAGCAGATAGGCGGACATACCTCATTGGATAGGACAGCAGATAGGGCCGACATACCTCATTGGATAGGACAGCAGATAGGCCGACATACCTCGTTGGATAGGACAGCAGATAGGCGGACATACCTCATTGGATAGGGCAGCAGATAGGTGGACATACCTCATTGGATAGGGCAGCAGATAGGTGGACATACCTCATTGGATAGGGCAGCAGATAGGTGGACATACCTCATTGGATAGGGCAGCAGATAGGTGGACATACCTCATTGGATAGGACAGCAGATAGGCGGACATACCTCATTGGATAGGACAGCAGATAGGCATGACTAGTTGGATAGGGCAGCAGATAGGTGGAATACCTCATTGGGAGGGATAGGGAGGGCAGGATAGGAGGGAGGGAGGGAGGGAGGGGGAGGGAGGGGAGAGGGAGGAGGGAGGAGAGGAGAGGAAGGGAGAGGAGGGAAGGAGGGAAGGTAGGGAGGGAGGAGGGAGGAGGGAGGGAGGTAGGAGGAGAGGAGGGAGGAGGGAAGGGAGGCATGACCTGTTGGAGGAGGAGATAGGTAGGAGATAGTAGAGGGTAGGGAGGGATAGGTGGAGGAGCGTAGGAGAGGTGGGAGAAGGAGGAATGAGGAAGGAGGAAGGAAGGGTGAGGAGGAGGAGGAGGAGGATGGGAGGGAGGGAGGGAGGAGGGAGGAGGGAGGGAGGGAGGGAGGGAGGAGGGAGGTGAGGAGGGAGGAGGAGGAGGGAGAGGAGGAGAGGGAGAGGGAGGAGGGAAGGAAGGAGGGGAGGGAGGAGGGAGGAGAGGAGGGAGGGGAGGGAGGGAGGGAGGGAGGGAGGGGAGGGAGGAGGGGAGGGAGGAGGAGGGAGGAGGAGGGAGGGAGGGAGGGAGGAGGGAGGGAGGGAGGGAGGAGAGGGAGGGAGGGAGGGAGGAGGGAGGGAGGGAGGGAGGAGAGAGGAGGAGGAGAGGGAGGAGGGAGGAGGGAGGGAGGGAGGGAGGAGGAGGGAGGAGGGAGGGAGGAGGAGGAGGAGGAGGAAGGGAGGAGAGGAGAGGAGAGGGAGAGAGAGGAGGGAGAGGGAGGGAGGGAGGGAGGGAGGGAGGGAGGGAGGGAGGGAGGGAGACAGAGATACATCACTGCATGGAGTGGACGTCAGGCAGGGAGAGACATCAATAGAGATTGTGCGAAATACGGGGAAGAACTCAATGCAGGGTGAACGGGATGAAGGAAGTGTTTCACTGTAGAGGAGTTAAATATGGAAGATAACTCACTGGGGATGTAGTCAAATAGAGACAATAACTCATAAGGAGGCCAGATACGGAAGAGATATGTATGTTAATTTGTTCTATCATGCAACACTGTGATGTCGCCGTAATCACCATTTTGGTGTAAAATATGGTTTTGATGGCATCAACGTCGACTTATCATATCTCATCTGCATTGGTTGTCTTTTAATGCGGGTGATAGCTATCATAGTAATGCCGACGATGATTGCGGCAATAACGTTTGTGAGCATGATAAAAAGGATATGATAGTGGTGTGATAAGATATCGATTATAAACTGGGGTAGCGTATTGTGTTGTCATTCCTACAGTTGTGTCGGTTGGTGTTGTCGGTTGTTGTTGTCGCATGGTGTTGTCGGTTGTTGTTGTTGGTGGTGTTATTGTTTAAAGTTGTATGCATTACAGTGATTTTCCTATGTTTTGCAAAACACGCTATGTTTTGTATCTTCCAAATAACAACGCATTACAAACTTTTATTCAAACAAGATGACGAATTGTCTGATTGTTCGAGTAAATAGTCCAATGATTTATAACAAACGCAAGAAAACAATATTCGACGTAAACACAAATAAAAAATTTCTTTGGTCAACTTTGCGAGGCTGTGATTCAGTAGCGTTGTGGGTTGGTTTGGTCGCTCTTCAAGTTAATTAAGCGCGATATATTTAACGTGTATGTTACATTTGATGTTACCAATCCAATGGAAATATTATGTTTAAAATCGCTGGGTATAAGAAGATAATTATTTCATGCTAGATCGTGTTCGTACATATTGCAATATATATGATGTCAAGACCTGTGATTTTGTGACTGTGAGTTGCATTGAATTGAACCATCTACAGTATTACTAGCTCTCCATTTACTACTAGCTATTATAGATATCAGTGATGTTTGGGTGATGATTTTTGAATGCCCTTAAAAAAATTTGGTTTAAATTTAAAATTTGTTTTTTTTATTAAATTGTTATAATTTTTTTATATATATATATATATATATATATATATATATATATATATATATAACAAGATAAATAAATAAGAACCCCAATTTTTAATCCCATATACATACACACACATATATTTTATTAATATATATATATATATATATATATAATATATTATGTTTAAAATTATGAAATAGGGGGAAATATAAAATTTTGTCTTTCTATTTTAAATGAATTATTTTTATAATTTTTGTTTTAAATATTATTTTATAAAAAAAAAAAAAAAAACCAAACACAGGCCCCACCACTCACCAACACCCCAAAACCAACACACCAACACACCAAAACACACACACACACACACACACACACACACACCACACACACACATACACACACACATACACAACACAAACAAAACACACAAAAACACACATGAAAAATATAATAAAAAAAAAATAAAAAAAAAAAAAAAAAAAAAAAAAAAAGGTGAAGAAGAAGAAGAAGAAGAAGAAAAAGGGGGGACAGACAAGCCAGAAAAAGAAGAAAAAGAAGAAGACAGAAGAAAAGACAGAAAAGGACAAAAACAGACAGACAAAACTGAAAAGAAAAGAGAAAGAAAAGAAACAAAAAGGGGGGACAGACAGAAAAGACAGACAGACAGACAAAACAGACGGGACGGACAGACAGACAGAAAAAGGGAAGAAGAAGAAGAAATAGTTTTAGATAATAATATATAAAATATATTTTTATTTTTTAAAATTTTAAGTTTGTTTTTAGATGTTTTTAGATGAAAATAGATGAAAAATAAAATGTTTTTAATTTTTTGGGATGTTTTTATATGCATGGGGGTTTTTTGTTTATAATGCCATAATTTATTAGATTTATAGAGGATAGAGATAGATGCATAGTTTGCATAGAGGCATAGAGGATAGATGTATAGATGTATAGATGTATAGATGATAGATTTTTTAATTTTTGTTTAGATTTATAAAATGATAGATTATAGATGAAGGTTTTTTTAGAGATAGGATTTTTTAGAGTATAAAGGGGTATAGATGAAATAGAGTATAGAGGGGAAGATGTATAATGATAGATGTTTAGATGATAGAGATAGGGGGTTTTAGAGTATGATTTAAGATGATAGGGGAATAGATGTTTTTTAATTTAGAGATAGATGTATAGTTTTGTTAATGCATAAGGGGTTTTTAGATGAGAGGGGTTAAGATGAGAGTTTTGTGAGATTAGGATGAAGGGGGTGTAAAGATTAAGATGTAAGATTTTTAGAGATGTAAGATGAAGATGTAGAGATGTAAGATGTAGAGATGTAAGATGTAAGATGAAAGGGGATTTTTAGGATTTAAATTTTTAAAAGTTTGTAGGAGTTTTTTAAAAGAGGAATGGTGGGAATGTAGAGGTAATAATTGTATAATGTATAAGTTTTAATGTTAATTTTAATAGGGGGTTTTTAGATTATAGATGAAAGATGTATAGATGTATAGATGAAA
>JAODUO010000814.1:125000-140000 GCA_025642075.2 Ridgeia piscesae | reverse complement strand
GATTACGTTATTGTTAATTGTCAATGTATTGGTTTAATAATATGTCTCACAGTACGAGATAATCAGTTACTTTTGCTTGAACAAGAGATATACAGTACGCAACTGTTCAATTAAAAACATAGCTTCGAATAAGAGCATAATGCGGACGTTACGTGATTGTCCATTTCCCACGTCACCACAAAGCCTCGTCTACGCCGGCACTCGACTAGCCCAGTGTATTTCTACCCGTAATTAGAGGTAATTTAGCGACGCCAATAAGCAGGTACGTCGGTAACTCGACACTCGCACACACAAGTCATGTCTGGCAGGTATTAAGGGGATCGCCGGTAGCGTGAGAGCAGAACAGCCTTATCTCTCATCGTCTCTTGAGTAACAATTAACGCGATGAATATGCAGCATTGAACGCGTCCATTGTATCACGCGGCCATCCTATCAACTCGCGCAGGTTAGAACCGACGAGCGCTTTGTGTAGCGTCTATCAAAGACACCCGCGTCGTGGCAAATCGTCTCAGTGAAACGACGCCGATCTCGCTGTGCAAACATGGTCAATTGCGCGTGTGATTCGCTGAATCTGTTGAGGGGATACGACGTATTCCGCTGGGATTACGGCGTAATTCCATTACGCTTTGTTCGCAGACAAGTGCTGTTGACGAGAGTACTCTAGGCGGTCCGCGGTAATAGCGGCGGAGAGACGGCAGGAAGAGACGAACGTTATCGACGCCGTCTCTCTGCGGTGCAGTCGGGCAGAATGATGAGGGGCTCCGGTCGCGACGATTGTCGAGAAATCGATGCAGTGGAAGCGCCCGACTGCGTAAGACGTCGGCAGTGCTCGGCAGTGGCCTTAAGGAGAAGGCAACCGTCCGCGTGATAATCGGCGATTGCATGAGTAATAATTTAATGTGTAAGGAAATACGTTCGACTATAAAATGAAGGTCGTTTAATGTTGAATATAAGTATTAAAGATGGCGTTTATAGTTGGAAGTGACAATGTCATTCATAATAATAATAATAAACATTACTTATTCACAATAACCTTATGAAATGTACATTTTATCTTCCTAAGGGTCGTGATTGTTAATGCAGTTGTACCTACAATTTGCGAACGCACATAAATCGACATATATGCACCATTGCACACGCACGCGCGCGCGCGTGTGTAGGTGTGTAGGTGTGTATGTGCTTTATGCATACGTGTGTACATGTGTATGTGTATGTTTGTATGTATGTACGTATGTACATAGACCGTTTTTACGTAGTGCCACGTATGCATGTATCTATTTATGTACACTTGGAGCATTCCATGGCGGTTTCATATAGAGAACAATAACTTCATTAACAAGATTTTGCATAGCGTCATTTTTAGCGTAAACTGATCAAATGTCCCTTTTAAAAAACACTAAAACAAGGCCGCCATTCTAGCTAACGTATAGCGCAAATACTAGTGTATTTACATAATACATAACTTTATAACTATTTATCTAGATGAGTTCAAAGCTACTAAACAATATTTGCTAAATATTCTGTTCACTAAAATCTTCCAATGCGCCCCTGACACCCCCACTCCCACAAGCATCTTGCTCCCGTTGTGATGCAACTGTAACAGTCAATTGCGTGCGTAATGCCATCAAGGAAACGGTGAAGATATAACAGGAGAGATATGTCGTTTTAACAGTGTCAAAAACGAAATTGTGTGCCAAAATGTTAACGCCAAATAAAATGCATTCTACACTCCTCTATGAGTGTTGATTACTTGCATTGCAAATAGTCCGTTGGAAGTGTATTGAATCAGACTGTAATTTCGTCACATTCCTGCGTGGGAACATAACGACAATTGTTTGGGTTTGTGCAACTATAATTATTAATACTAAAATATATCAATTTGCATAAATAATTATGAATTTTGTATAAGTAGTTTACGTGGTTGAAGACGTTACTATTAATTTATACGGACAACGCCTTGTCACATATGACGTCACGAGTTTATACACTTCCCAGGTGGCCGATTGCCAAACTGGGAATATACTAGCATTATTTATGACGCCCAATAAACCCATACAGTTTAAGCCACCATTTGCTAGCTTAATAAACGTAGGTCATTTAATTATATGAGTATGTCACTCTTATAAATTATATATGAGTTGTTTTGTGTATATTGTGATATAAAGCAGTTTATGACGTCATAATCATTTACTTAATTTGCTCTGTCATCATAACGTGTACAAATATTACATCCGCACGGTTGATTGTATATAGCATTATAAAAGTCGTTCATGCAACAGAGTGTACATCGACTACTGAATCGAAGATAATAAGATCATTCAATGAACGAGCCGGTGTATTCTTATGGAAAACAAATAAAACTCGGAATGAGGCGCGTCATAACAGACGTCATTGCTCGACGCTTATTGGTCAATTCATTGCTTCGTGGGCAAGATGTCTGCCTCCGTGTACAGTGTACTGTAGGTATTTTACAAAAAGCTTCCCCTTTGAGACAACATTCAGAGTTAACCACTGAAGTGAAAATGTCGATTGCAAGTTAGCATCTATATGCCTATCCAAAAACAGTTTTTCCACCTTCATTGAGATGATACATTTGAGGTACTACGACGATTATGATGATCCATTTTTGCACAATGCCAGTGATGATGATCGGTTTAACATTGCTACATCAGTAATCATTGTGATTGTTGTAGCTGTTGTTACTATTATCATTGTCTTTATAATAACCACTATCATCATTATTAACATAAGTAACCGGAAACTTGGAAGTATGCAAATTAAATATTGACTATCTTATAATGGTTTCGAAAAATGTTTGCGGCAGCCCGATAAATATGTATTGTTCACCGTCTATTTTATTTATCGATCTAACTTAGAGATTAATATTTTTTAATTCCTCGGCATTACATGTTATTGTAATGTAGAATTATTCTAGGGTTTCATAAGTTCAAGTAGGTTCTACTATATTGTCTTGTCTGTTTCACAAAGTAAGTGCACCGTAATCTCTATACACGCCTTGTACGTCGGTCTGTCTCTGTTAACGAATGTTTTATGACATAATGAAATATGTGTACCTGCCTATGCGGGGGCGTTTTCATTCTAAGCAGAAATTAATAATCCTGAAACTACGACCCATAGGGTTGAGAGTAAGAACTTAATCCCAAATAAAAACGTATTTCTAGAATTGGTCATTCACCCTATTTCGATGGTTAACTGGGTTTTATAGATAAATACCTTCTGTTCGGAACATTATAAGAAATCAAACAATTGAGATGCGTGCTCTGTGACCATCAATAAACATATGTAATAACATCCGTAATAATACTCTAGTGTTGGTCATATTCTCGTTTGTCTAAACTCGTGAAATGTTTAATCTAATATATTGTGTAATGTGTTGTCAGTTATTCTGCTCGTGTATCTTAAGGCGTTATTTGAAGTAGCGTTTTCTTACTCAGAGAGGTAATTAGGGTATACACCAGTGCAAACCATTATGTTATCCAAATCGTACCTTTGTTTTCACAAGTAGAACACACTTCTATACGCGCAAACTACGTACTTAAGCCCACTTAAGGTATTATCTGTGAAATACATTTTAAGTAATGACGGCATATAAGTACACGCGCTTCATCTTTGAGCAGCTTTCTTTAAGGTAAACATTTTCGCTTAATTAGCACGCTTGTTTACGTTACACCGAATGTGACCACGCAATTAACGCCATTAATTAATTAACGTAATTACGTTTGCCCTTACTGAGTAACATTCCTGCGAACATATGCTGTGAATTTATCACCCGCGGAATCGGTCTCATGGCGAAAGCAAATTAGTTTTCTTTAGCGAAGTGGCAGATGATTTTGTGAATTGGCCGTTCCCTTTGAAGAACCGTCTACGGGCGGTCTGCCTGGCGCCAAACGGCCCCGCATCGGCGGCAGACGACATCTGGCAAAGCGCGGGAACGACTCGCCGGAAAACTGAGACGTTCCAGAGCTGCGCATGTGCGCGTTTGATGTTCGACGTTGTTTATTCTTATCGTCACAACGGCATTCTGGGAATACGGCTACTTAATTATCACGACGGAGCGATAGGGAAACCCCGACAGCGTAATTACCGGTAGCACGTCGCTTCACCCCTTGAGTATAGCTCGATGAAACGGACCGCTGCATCTGCGAAGATAAAGTCAATGAAGGAGCGATCACTTAAATGATTAAATACACATATTCGGTTTTATTGCCTGCAGCGCGACTCTAAATAGATGGCCACGCAGGTGTTAATCTAGCAAAGTATACCGCTGGGAGGATACGTATGCAAACCGTTTCCATTCTCTGTTTAATTGCCACGTAATAGACTTGAACTGCGGCGGATATTCAGTTGACGAGGGTCTGTGTAGGATACCTAACAACAAAGTCTTTTGCAAAATATTTCGTTAGAAAACACACGCAAAATTAGAATTTGATTGTATGGTTATTTATAATATTCTAGGTTAAGTTCAGACAGCTTAGTATTAATGTAATAATATATATATATATATATATATATATATATATATATATATATATATATATATATATATACGTGTGTGTATATATAAAATATAACATGTGTATAATATATACCTATATATATATATATATATATATATATATATATATATATATACGTACATACGTACATACGTACATACGTACATACGTACATACGTACATACGTACATACGTAAAGACATACATACATAGTTCATACTGTCCACTTAACGTATCTGTTTAAAGCTGTGTTATGCACGCAGGTTATACAAATACACGTGACTGAATCATCGATATAAATAGAACACACTATATATTACGGATTGATTGATGATCTAAATATGTGGAACGATTTAGAATTACTAACACTAAAAGTAACAGTACACAGAATGTCGTTCGAAAAACACAATGTGTATACGTCATTTTCACGGAATTATGCCCATTTTTTGTAATGCTAATTGAATAGGAGTTATATATATATATATATATATATATATATATATATATATGAAGAACTGATATATATATATATATATATATATATATATATATATATATATATATATATATATATATTGATATATATATATATGATATATATATATATATTATATATATATATATATATATATATATATATATATATATCTAAATATGTCATTTTTCTTTATGCAATGCCATGAGTGAATTCGATATAGTAAATCTCCATACATTTGTCTTGATATTTCAATTGAAGCCTTTGAGAAAATCGTATTGCTAATCGCAGCAACGAATACATCCGTTACAAACACAACACGGTCTCATTGGTTAGCTTCTGGTTATGACGCATTTAACATAGCCATACAATTTTGAACAAAGGCGAAATAACTAAAAAAAACATTATACATATCACATACTATATTATTTTTTTGATTGTTCTTCAGTTTCGAACCTAGTATATTTGCCAAATAAAATATGTGTATGAACCCGTTATTTGCGTATTCTATGATATCTCAATGTTATATATTAAACAACTACAATTATGTATATGATTCAAATTAACTTGCAATGCATTTTTTCTCAATTTGGTTGTTATATATGAATTCTTGATAAGCATAAGAATCATTGCTAGCGGAAGATATATTTATTATCTTTATAGCCGATACATGCGTTTCGGTCAAACGCACAGAAGAATTTGCAATTATGATTAGACGTCCGGTTTGTGTTTTCATTTCAGTTGTATTTAGCTAAAACAAGCCTATATCTAGTGTTGCTACTTATGTAATTTTGGCACACAAACTGTATCGTTTACACCTGGACACATAGGTAAATTAAATTCGTTCCACGAAATTTAAATTCACATGTGCATAGTGATAAAATATGTCATTTATTTATGTCCTGGAGTCGAACAGTTTTGGCTGCTTTCTCACTGAGAAATATGTTGACATAAACCGCAGTGGGTTAAACGTTAAATGTCGAATTTGTTTTCGGCAAGATATTTGACATTACGACCAATTTAATATTTATTTTGACAATTTTAAAGATGTACGCATTTGTGTAGCTAGCATAACATATTGTACCTTCACAAATGTATTTCTGATTTTTTTACACATTGTTTAGAATAATTTGTTATCCCGAAATTAGTTTTCCGTTAACTCCCACATAGAGTATGTCCGATATTTGCGTAGATTCCGTTTTTGTTAAAACTCATAATAGTAACGAATTACAAAATTACATAAAGTATATATAAGTGAAAGGTTTTACATCTAAACATGCAGGGTCCCTCTTTTTTAATATTAATCTTTATCGTACTACGGGCATTTTCATGGGCCAATACGGGATATTGTGTGATACACATCCTCTTTCAGATAATCGAGTTTATGTGGCGACATTCGCATTGATTGCTACAGGAAATCAGTAACAAGAACAACATAATAGACATGATTACCCGATATATTTTAATTAGTATTATTTGAAACACCACGTAAGCTCCTTTGAGTTAAGAACATAATATTTTATACTGTATTTGGCATATACAAAAAGTGTGAACATGCTGATGTTGAAAAAATTAAAACAGGTTTTGGAGTGAATAGAAAAGTCTGAAAGCGTTATACAAGAAATGAGAAAGAGGGATTACAGTTAATCGAAACTTCACAGGATTCTGTAAATGGATTTTCGTCTTTTAAAAGGTGACATTCCTAGCATGTGTTTTTGTTTCCATCCCATTTCCTATCATTTGTTTTTCCAGAAACATTACAAATTTAGAACTCTATTATATTTACAATTGTAAACATAAATCTTACCAAAGTTATAGCATGTATAATTTCGAAGGCGGTTTTAGTTTTCGACGACGTGGGATATGAAGATAAGATAAAAATAAAAAACACCGCTGCTTGGCGCTCATACAGACATCAAATTGAAGCTCATAATTTAGGTAGAACTAAAAATAGAAACGATTTACATGAAACCGTGAACACTATGTTCGTATGCGATCTTTGTTTGTAATTAAAATACAGTTAGATTAGTTGTTGCCTTTAAACCGTTCAGGCGAGCACAACTTTTGATATTCATTATCCGTCAGCAACAAAATTAATATAGGATAATTATGCGACGTTGTGTAAATTTGCCTACGGTCAATTGAAGTTATTCTAATTTGTTAATGTCTTATATTTTGGCATAATAATAAAAATAACATTATTAGTATTATTTTGTTCACCAATAAATCAATACATTTAACGAAAGAATAAACCATCAATCTCAAAGCTGGTGTATTCCTTCTTTACCAAAGCGTTTTGCGCCTTGATTACTATCTATATATATATATATATATATATATATATATATATATATATATATATATATATATATATATATATATATATATATATTATATACATATATATATATATATATATATATATATATATATATATATATACTATATATATATATATATATATATATATATATATATATAATATATATATATATATATATATATAATAATATATATGTATATACTACACACACACACACACACACACACACACACACACACACACACACACAATATATATATATATATATATATATACATATTTTTGTGTGTGTGTGTGTGTGTTGTGTGTGTGTGTGTGTGTGTGTGTGTGTGTGTGTGTGTGTGTGTGTGTGTGTGTGTGTGTGTGTGTGTGTGTGTGTGTGTGTGTGTGTGTGTGTGTGTGTGTGTGTGTGTGTGTGTGTGTGTGTGTGTGTGTGTGTGTGTGTGTGTGTGTGTGTGTATTGTTGTTGTGCAGTCCACATCGCTGCAATAAACAAGAGTAAGACGAAATGCCTGTTTATTGTGTAAAATAATTTCTGCAACAACAATTGCAGCGAAATTAATATGCAGACCTTGTTAATTGTGGCGAAATACTTTTCCTTTCACTCTCCGGTTCTGGAAACGTATATCATTACCAGACAATTCTCTGCTCTATCTTCGCGCTGCCATCACAATAGCATAACAAACGATATTTTTGAATATTTAAAAGTTACCGCGCAGATAAAAACGCGCAGTTTTTTTCTGCTGAAATGTTTATAATTTTTTCGTCGCGACGTCAGAGACAGAGACTGCCGCGCAATGATAGTGAGGAACGCGATCACAAAAACGTCATCAATCTGGCGTCATTTTGCCCGACTCGTCTCGCTGTCTCGCCGCGGTTTGCTGGCGGATGTTTTCAACTTAGCGGTAATTGGCGCAGTCTCTCAGCTGCGAGGTAGAGGGCGGGGTAGACTGATCAAACGAGCCCGCCCGCGCAACGCGCGTACGGCCCGGCCCGACTGCCCGTCTCCACTCGGCTCCACGCCGGGCAATTTGCCGTCAACGTAGTCATAACAGTCGAGTCGAGTGGAAAGTCGGCGCGACTGTTTAGTGAGTACTTAAGAGTCAGCGTCAGCGTCAATAATCGGGAGAGCTGGGAAGATGGACAGGGTTTAATAGGATGTCCCACTCGGCGCCTGCTTTATACCCGGATGGGGATAGGGAGAAGGCGGAAAGGATGGTTTTTGTTAGTTGTATATACTGAGATAGGATAAGATAGGGATAAACTGATGATTGATGCATGTGCGTTGGTGTTAAATGCGATGCTACATTGCAATGCATGTGGTCTATGTAGGGACGGCACTCACGCAAACAGAAACGAAAGAAATCACGGCGGTTAGAACGCACGCACACTTTCACACGCACGCACACACGCACGCACGCATGTACACCCGCGCGCGTTAGAGCCACAGATAATTCTGTTCGGACACCTAAATCATTAAAGTGCAATCAGCCGAACAAATCGTCGACGTTAATGAAGTCGGGCAGCTGACGACGAATGCCTGAGTCAAACTCTAAGGTCATCGGCCATATATATTGCAGTGTAATCGCCACACCCTCCGGCTATGGCCAAGCCCCAGAAGGACGCAGCCTCCGCGAAAGTACACGCATTGAAGCGTTGTAAGTGGACACTCAACTAGTCCTCGTATGAACGGACACCGATTGCCATTGCCGCTATTGAAATGCGAATGGCCCAAATTGCCCCACTGCGACCTCTTAAACCCCAATTACCAAACGAGATTACATTAATATAATTACCTACTCGGTTTGCCGGTGACAATAAATCGCTTAGATTGTCCAAACAATTTAGGTAGGCATTTATTGCACGCGGGCGAATAAAACCGGCGCGTACACCTATTTGCGAGTGGCGGCGACGCACGGACAATAGACAGGCGCTTTTATGGAGCATCACAGTACTTATCGAGGTTATTCAAATAAAGGCGACCATAAATGAACAATCTATATCAGCTAATATGCGTTCGACGGGACAATTATAACGTCGTAAACGGAGCAATGAGGAACAGTTTAACAGAGCAATTTCATACCCGAATGTACACACTGAATGGACAGGCGCGTTTCCAGTTAAAACGACGCATTGTCCCCCAAAGTGCGTCATTCGTAAAGTGTCAACGTGTTTTTTTGCCCGACTTTTAGACGCCGATATCATTGCGCAAGCGAAGCATTCAGAAAGGCAGCCACTCTTCTAGTTATTAGGAGACTGTCAATTTTGCTATACTTGAAGAAAGATTGAAGTGCCAACCTATACTGTTGGGGAAACTTTCAAAATGCGAAACATAGAATATTTTATACATACGCGGTTAGCTATACGTGTACACAGTACTACACAATACTATACTCAGTACTATACACAATACTATACATAGTACTATATACGGTACTACACAGTACTAACATTTTATGTAACATTTCTATAGCGCCTATATCCTTGAAAATTCAAGCTCAGAGGCGCAACAAACAAAGTAATTTGGCGGGGGGCGGGCACACACGCCGACTGATTGACTGACTGCCTGACTGCCTGACTGCCTGACTGCCTGACTGCCTGACTGCCTGACTGCCTGACTGCCTGACTGCCTGACTGCCTGACTGCCTGAATGCCTGACTGCCTGAATGCCTGACTGCCTGACTGCCTGAATGCCTGACTGCCTGACTGCCTGACTGCCTGACTGCCTGGCTGCCTGGCTGCCTGGCTGCCTGGCTGCCTGGCTGCCTGACTGACTGGCTGGCTGGCTGGCTGGCTGGCTGACGGACGGACGGACGGACGGACGGACGGACGGACGGACGGACGGACGGACGGACGGACGGACGGACGGACGGACGGACGGACGGACGGACGGACGGACGGACGGACGGACGGACGGACGGACGGACGGACGGACGGACGGACGGACGGACGGACGGACGGACGGACGGACGGACGGACGGACGGACGGACGGACGGACGGACGGACGGACGGACGGACGGACGGACGGACGGACGGACGGACGGACGGACGGACGGACGGACGGACGGACGGACGGACGGACGGACGGACGGACGGACGGACGGACGGACGGACGGACGGACGGACGGACGGACGGACGGACGGAAGGAAGGAAGGAAGGAAGGAAGGAAGGAAGGAAGGAAGGAAGGAAGGAAGGAAGGAAGGAAGGAAGGAAGGAAGGAAGGAAGGAAGGAAGGAAGGAAGGAAGGAAGGAAGGAAGGAAGGAAGGAAGGAAGGAAGGAAGGAAGGAAGGAAGGAAGGACGGAAGGACGGAAGGACGGAAGGAAGGAAGGAAGGAAGGACGGAAGGACGCACGGACCGACCGACAACGACGGACACCGACGGACACCGACAGACACCGACGGACACCGACGGACACCGACGGACAACGACGGACAACGACGGACAATGACGGGTCGGATTTTGTGGTGAGCACCGTGCCACAGACTATCGCGTCAGTCACTCTGCCTTCACGGTCATGTCGCTGTCTGGCGTGTCACTGTCGCCGTCACGCGTCTAGTGTCACAGTCACCTGGCGTCACTCGCCCGGCGCGGCTTTAGTTAGCATCGCCCGTGGCATCGTACCCCCAGCCACCCTCGACCTACCCACAGTCACACATGCCACGCCACGCACTCGGGTGAATCTCCACATACCTCAGTCTATGTCGCTCCAGGGGATGTCCCTGTATTCTTAAAGTATACGCTCAACACCCGGTATCAAACTTCCAAATAGCGACATATCTAAACAATGCATACTATAAATAGAAGCTGTAATACACAAGATACAAGATTCACAAGTTATCCAAAACTCTCATTATATCTCATTTGCCTAAGTGAGTTTTTCGTAAAACGGATGTTGTGGTGTGTTCTCTGTATCGATGTCAGCCCACAGTTTGCTCGACCTCCACGAGCAGCAACACAATCAACACCGCCGTACGAGTACCACGGGATGCGTCACTCATTGCAGTACGTCGCGAAAATGGTGACAGAGTATTAAGTATTGTCGCATGAAAATGGTACGTTTGCTATTGTATTGTCTATAAAAAGGTGAGTTATTATATAGTGCAATATCCAGTCCTCAGGACTGCTCAAAGTGCTTTACAGTTGACCTCCCTGGCAGATCTGTTCAATCGAGCACCATCTCTAGTTCTCTGGCACACAATCAGCCATGCTGCAATTAATGCGCGAAGCATGCTCGTACAGACATTCACAGTTGTTTATATTCATTCGTCCATCTCAATGAACTGGATATATAGAGAGTGAAAAGACTTGATATGTACCGAACTGTTAGAGGATCTATCCCTGCCCTCCCCACTGAAACATTCTTCCGGCCCCAAAAACAAACAAAAGATATATTCATGCAGCCTGAGCACTTCCCAGACCATGTATCCTCATTTATTTTCCTACAACTAACAACCAACAACACCAGATGTTTCATAGTACCTACAGCACACACTGAACAATTTAAGAATTCATGTTGTTGTAAAAAAAAGAACAATAGTTGACTGGAACAAACTCAACGAGTCGCAGGTCCAGGCTGAAACCATAACTGGTTTCAGCCGCCTGATCTGCGGCTCAAACACCCAGTAACATGCGCACACACCCCCGTCGTATATAATAGCAAATATTGGCTCCTTACGACGTATCCCACTCAGATTCAGACTTGCTCACGGTTTCACTCTACTGTCTGCAGCACATAATTCAATCCTGGGTTCTCTTAGGCCATAGTCCAAAGCTCTACCCCTGAGCCACCGCGCTCTACTGTCACAGTATGTTGCCCATAAACAGACGTATTTTGACACGTATTTGTATCATAGTCGACCACAAATGCCTCAAATACTTCTCTACATTAATCATGCAGTCGAAATTGTTTTAAAATACCTCGACCGCAATTACGATTGGAGGGCTCTCATGACATTTCATACATAAAAATACAATAAAATGTTATCACGGCAGACCTCAACAATTCCATTTATTTGATAGTGAAAACCTTTACACGATGTCGCGCTAATTTAGGGGTATGTGAGTTTCGCGTCGCTGCACTGCAATTTAAGCACAGGGTGATTGCCCCGCCAACGTCACACATGGGACACGACGGATGAAGCCGCTTGTGTAATTATTTCTGTAATCACACAACGTGGCTAACGGTCCAGCACCGTCCACTGTCCGCGATATTAGATTACAATCCCGCTCGCTTTAATTCGCCTCACATGGGATTGGCGGAAATTCAGTCAGACGCCACGAGTGAGCGCGAGCCTGTAATTTTCACCGAGGGGGGTCGGCCCAACAATGGGTTCACTGCGCAGTCACTTAGGTCGGTTAATGGAGGGTGATTGCGCGTAAACATACTCAATTGCTGGAAAATGGGCCCGCGCGGCGATGCATGGACATATCGGCGCCGCCATGTTGTCGTTGCCAGAAGCGTCAGTTTGTCCTTGGGGTGACCTTGATCGCGTGGCGTGTCACGTGTATAATACACATGGATTAACAGTGTTAAAGGGTTCACAGTCCGCGATCTTGAATTCATAAAGTATAAAGTTGTCTCCCGTTTGTGGATGTCTCCAAGACAACTATACCTGCAAACAGCTGTCAGACTGTTGCCAATTTAACTTTTTCACAACCACTTGGTTGTTGACAAATACTGTCAATACAAAATGTTTTCACAGAGCTATGGCATCTAAATATGATGACCACGCTGTATGGTATTCCCCGGCGTAAGCCATATCAGCTACGTAAGATAGAACATATTTGCGTGTCCACACTTCTTGGTAGATTACTATATGCTATATGGTGTAATATGTGTAATACAAGAGACCGGCTAGGTGTCCCTCAGCAGCGCAGTCATCTCTTCTATACGGCCAATGTACGTTTGTACGGTGTCGGCACAAAGGCGTATTTCTGTATCCAATTTATGTAATACGTATCATGTTATGTACACACAGTATGGCGATATAGATGTAGATACATTCTTGTAGATGGCATTTGGTACAACTATCTAGATCTTACTCACAAAATATGTCAGACGTCTCAATTCAGTGAACACATAAAACAGTATCCCATTTGAGCGTTCGGTCATTCTGGAAATGCACATATAAGAATGGTGGCCGCTTTACCCGGGGTGGTCTGGACATTAATGTGAAGTAATCGAAATGTACTAAACGAGACCTCATAGATAGCATGTAGGCCGAGCTCTATGGGAAAACTTATTGTCAAACAGCTATTTTCAATACACAGAGGACACCAGACTGAAAAAGCTAGTCGCTGGTCAAGCGGATCGAGTGGGCATTCCAGTGAGGTCGCCATTTGACACAACAATTACATTGTAGAAAATCTGGTCTCTGTAAACAGGTGGCTGATTGCAACACGATCCGATCTCCACAAGAGTCGAACCGTTATAATGTATCTATGAGTCTCTGCAATAGTGGAATTGTATTTCCCAAGGCTGTGTTCAGTGTCATCGTTGATATGGACATTAGTTTTCAATTGTGAACAACATTGAGCATGTTTCAAAAGCATACATTGAGTGTCAAAGTGTACGCGACTCATTTTGTTTCCTTCCGTTATTAACAAATGTCTCCTGGCGTTCTCTACACGCAAATTATTTTTAAATGTTTTCTTGAAAATGTGTGTATTGTTTAATATACATAACAAGGTACATGTTAAAATTTAACATGCGAATGTAACGGACATCAAAAGTGATGTGAATGTGATATATGCATCTAGTGTGATGTGAATGTTACACACATCAAAGGAGATGCGAATATAACTTATATCAAAATTGATGTGAATGTAATGACATAACGTGTGATGTGAATGTGTCATATGTAATACGTTAGGCAAGTGCAACGGATATAATGGATGATGTGAATGTAACGGATCCGATAGTTGATGCAAACGTAACAGACACCATAATGCTAGATGTGAGTGTCACTGACGTTATTGGTAATGCGAAAGTAACGGACATTATTATGTGTGACATTAATCAACACGTTTTGCTTCGGAGTAACCATTTCTTACGATTATGGTATTCGATTATGATATAGAGACAATTGTCACCTATTCTAGCCTGGACAGAAACAATCGCATTTAACTGCGGGCAGTTACTGCTGAGACGCGCTGTACCGCATAATAAACAAATCACTCATGTCGAAATCGGGCCAGTAAATTAGCCGACTGAAAGCAGTGCGGATCGAGACGGGAAGAGATTAACACGATAAGCGGTCTTTGCGCACGCAATTGTGTCGTAATATTATATAGAGTAATTGTACAGTCGTGTCGCCAATGCGAACTTCTTTTGTTTCGTTAATGCGTGCGTGACATCAAACAAAGACGACTGCCAAATCGCGGTGAAGTGTGCGTTCTGCCTGCCTGCCTGCCTGCAGGTCTGTCTCGTGTTGAGGTCAACAAACCAACTGTGGTCGTCAAACAGCTGTCATCAACAGTCTCTGCCGATCTGACGACAGGATGTGTGTGTGTTGATGATAATATCGATAATAGTAGTTAAGATTATTATTGTTATAGTTGCTATTGTTGATGTTGATGTTGATGTTGATGTTGATGTTGATGTTGATGTTGATGTTGATGTTGATGTTGATGTTGATGTTGATGTTGATGTTGATGTTGATGTTGATGTTGATGTTGTTGT
>JAODUO010000814.1:120000-122500 GCA_025642075.2 Ridgeia piscesae | reverse complement strand
CATCACATTCACATCAATATCCTGTCCATCACATTCACATCAATATCCTGTCCATCACATTCACATCAATATCCTGTCCATCACATTCACATCAATATCCTGTCCATCACATTCACATCAATATCTGTCCATCACATTGACATCAATATCCTGTCCATCACATTCACATCAATATCCTGTCCATCACATTCACATCAATATCCTGTCCACCACGTTCACATCAATATCCTGTCCATCACATTCACATCAATATCCTGTCCACCACTTCACATCAATATCCTGTCCATCACATTCACATCAATATCCTGTCCATCACGTTCACATCAATATTCTGTCCATCACATTCACATCAATATCCTGTCCATCACGTTCACATCAATATCCTGTCCATCACATTCACATCAATATCCTGTCCATCACGTTCACATCAATATCCTGTCCATCACATTCACATCAATATCCTGTCCATCACATTCACATCAATATCCTGTCCATCACATTCACATCAATATCCTGTCCATCACATTCATACATCAATATCCTGTCCATCACATTCACATCAATATCCTGTCCATCACATTCACATCAATATCCTGTCCATCACATTCACATCAATACCCTGTCCATCACGTTCACATCAATATCCTGTCCATCACATTCACATCAATACCCTGTCCATCACGTTCACATCAATATCCTGTCCATCACATTCACATCAATATCCTGTCCATCACATTCACATCAATATCCTGTCCATCACATTCACATCAATATCCTGTCCATCACGTTCACATCAATATCCTGTCCATCACATTCACATCAATATCCTGTCCATCACATTCACATCAATATCCTGTCCATCACATTCACATCAATATCCTGTCCATCACGTTCACATCAATATCCTGTCCATCACATTCACATCAATATCCTGTCCATCACATTCACATCAATATCCTGTCCATCACATTCACATCAATATCCTGTCCATCACTTACATCAATATCCTTTCCATCACTTCACATCAATATCCTGTCCACCACGTTCACATCAATATCCTGTCCATCACATTCACATCAATACCCTGTCCATCACATTCACATCAATACCCTGTCCATCACATTCACATCAATATCCTGTCCATCACATTCACATCAATATCCTGTCCATCACATTCACATCAATATCCTGTCCATCACATTCACATCAATACCTGTCCATCACATTCACATCAATATCCTGTCATCACATTCACATCAATATCCTGTCATCCATTCACATCAATATCCTGTCCATCACATTCACATCAATATCCTGTCCATCACTTGACATCATATCCATCTTACATCAATATCCTGTCCATCACATTCACATCAATACCCTGTCCATCACATTCACATCAATCCTGTCCACACTTACATCAATATCCTGTCATCACATTCACATCAATATCCTGTCCATCACATTCACATCAATATCCTGTCCATCACATTCACATCAATATCCTGTCCATCACATTCACATCAATATCCTGTCCATCACGTTGACATCAATATCCTGTACATCACATTCACATCAATATCCTGTACATCACATTCACATCAATATCCTGTACATCTCATTCACATCAATATCCTGTCCATCACATTCACATCAATATCCTGTCCATCACGTTGACATCAATATCCTGTCCATCACGTTGACATCAATATCCTGTCCATCACATTCACATCAATACCCTGTCCATCACATTCACATCAATATCCTGTCCACCACGTTGACATCAATATCCTGTACATCACATTCACATCAATATCCTGTCCATCACATTCACATCAATATCCTGTCCATCACATTCACATCAATATCCTGTCCATCACATTCACATCAATATCCTGTCCATCACATTCACATCAATATCCTGTACTTACATCATACGCTATTACATCAATATCCTGACATTCCCTTTCCATCATCATTCATCAATATCCTGTCCATCACGTTGACATCAATATCCTGTACATCACATTCACATCAATATCCTGTTCATCACATTCACACCAATATCCTGTCCATCACGTTCACATCAATATTCTGTCCATCACATTCACATCAATATCCTGTCCATCACATTCACATCAATATCCTGTCCATCACATTCACATCAATATCCTGTCCATCAGATTCACATCAATATTCTGCCCATCACATTCACATCAATATCCTGTCCACCACATTCACATCAATATCCTGTCTATCACATTCATATCAATATTCTGTCCATCACATTCACATCAATATCCTGTCTATCGCGTTAACATCAACATCCTGTCCGTCACGTTCACGTAACCATCCTGCCCATCATGTTCATATCACCATCCTGTCCATCACTTTTACATCACCATATTGCTCATCATAGGCTACTAATTTATTAAACTGTCTACAGCCTGTTGTCGTCGTTAAAACTGTATAACTTGCAGACTGATCAGTGCTACCCACC
>JAODUO010000814.1:115000-117500 GCA_025642075.2 Ridgeia piscesae | reverse complement strand
GTGTATGTGTGTACGTGTGTGTATGTATGTATGTATGTATGTATGTATGTATGTATGTATGTATGTATGTATGTATGTATGTATGTATGTATGTATGTATGTATGTATGTATGTATGTATGTATGTATGTATGTATGTATGTGTGTGTGCGTATGTGCGTGTATGTGTGTGTGTGTGTGTGTGTGTGTGTGTGTGTGTGCGGCGTGCGTGTGTGTTTGTGTGTGTGTGTGTGTGTGTGTGTGTGTGGTGTGTGTGTGTGGTGGTGTGTGTGTGTGTGTGGTGTGTGGTGTGTGGTGTGTGTGTGGTGTGTGTGTGTGTGTGTGTGTGTGTGTGTGTGTGTGTGTGTGTGTGTGTGTGTGCACACGAATATGCAATGTGTGCACTGTTTGTTTGTGTGTATACGTTCTTGTTTGTGTGCGTGCGCACGTGTGCCTAGGTAAACTTAAAACCAGAAATAGCTCAGCTACTGTGCAACTACTGCGCGAACGCGTACATGTACATGTGTATGTTGCACATAATTCCTGGGCATGATAATTAATCATGTGAGTATAATAGGGCAGTGCGGCTTACAGAAAACGATATATGCACAACTCATTATGGTCCGTGTTCCGAACAACAACAGTCTGAAAAACAACAGTCTGAACAACAACAGTCTGAACAACAACAGTCTGAACAACAACAGTCTCATATATTAAATATCTGTTAAAAGTAACGTGCGTGTGCATGCGTGGGTTTGTGTGTGCGTGTACGCGTGTCTGTCTATGTATACGTATATGTGTGCGTGCGTGTGAGCAAGCATGCGTGTGTGTCAGTCCATGTTTACATGTGTGTGCGTGCGTGTGATCGCGTCCGCAATTGCATACCGTGTCAACTTGTATATACATTTGCCACGGCACATGCGCACACCTCGTGTCCCGCGGCATACTGTCGTAACGTCACGTGACGTGACGTGACACATACGAAGACGAGGCAGACCACCGTGAGAGAGAGAGGGCCGGCGACAAATTATTACCGTCTCTCCTGACTCGTATCAGTGCCACTCGCTTGATCGGCGATAACCTCACTCGCGCGCCTCTTGTTCACGGACACAGAGCCGTGCGTGGGGCCACAAAGGTCCGTTTGTGTGGATGTGGTACGGCCGACGCCGTCGCTTGCGGTGTCACCGGAAGGGTCGGTGGCTCGTCTCGCTCGGATTAACCGACCAGTGCAACATTGACCGTGTTTTACAAACAAACAGACCGACTCGACACAATTTAGCTATATACCCGTGTAGGCGTTGTCTTTGCTCTGCATGGATACCGTTAGAGAATTTGACGTATTGTTGACGTTAAAAATAAAACAAGCGATATGTGCTCCAAATAGCATGAAACGATAATTTGTATGTAGTTATATGTACTCGCATTGTGTATTGTGTAACACTTCGATTTGATACTAGTTAATTGTGAAATAATGGCACGTGGTCATTGCATTTTGTACTTTTATATTTACCTAATCAGATGACACGAAATAACCGATGGACACTGCGTATCACCATATATATGGACACCATACGAAAGGAAAAACCTAGAGGAAGGCCGGCGTGACAGTGGAGAGATGAACTAGACGACTACTGGAAGGGTACCACCTGGAAGAGGATTGCGCAAGATAGGCAGATGTCAAAGCAGCATGATGAGGCCTTCGCCCAACCACGGGATACTACGGCTGCACAATGATGATGATGATGATGAATCAGATGATTGCAAAATATTATATATATATATATATATATATTGATAATACTATATGTAACATTACCTTAATAAGATGTAGTTATGGAACATTACTTTAATAATATGAAAATTTTATTATACTTTTAAAACCAAAGTTCTTAAGGGATATTATATGTGTATGGATTTGTAGCGTAGACAAATTCGTATATCGCATTCAATCGTATGAACTAATTTGTGACATAACACATCGTCATATTTATTAATGTACCAATTATGTTAACAAAATAAATTGTTCCATTTAATCATTACAAAGGAAGTGTTTTCATTTATTGATATATTTTCATTCTGGTTTATTTTAACACTGTGATAAATATAAATTCGTAATAAATATGCTTATATTAGACAATCGCGATAAAATACGGCAACTGCATGTCGAAATGTGGCTGTTATATTACACATAAATTACAGCCTATAATATTGTCATATCTGATATGTTCCATGTATCGTTTAGGCAACTTAAATTTATGTTTTACTTAGTTTTATTAACACAACTGAACAAACATTGTGTTATGTACTAGCTACTGTTTCTGTGTCGATTGTACACAGCGAAATACACTTAGAAAATTGCAATATTACGCGATGTTAATTGCTTAGACGTGACACAAGAAAGGCTGAATTAGACAGTTGTGGTAAACACATTATTTAACCCGACGTGAATTGGACCCAATCTTCCGGGCAGAAGCAGGAACTGTCGAAAGTACGATACGAATACGAATTGCAAATATTATCAC
>JAODUO010000814.1:85000-110000 GCA_025642075.2 Ridgeia piscesae | reverse complement strand
AAATACTACACATACCAGTACTTAAGAGATCCATTCAACGGGTCAACTTAATTGACTTTCAAACTGCCAGTATTGTACCGACCATACTGACCTGTCACTGAATGTCCACCCTGCAATGCCACAGAATACTGAAATTTGTTTCAAGGAATCAGACAACGAAAGTGTTTCGGGAAAACAATGTTTTCTTGAGTGATAATTTCTGTGTAAGATCGATGTACTGAACCGGAATATGGTCATGTTATTGTGAACATGGTTTGTATTGTTTGCGTTGGCTTCAGGTCAACGCCTAATTAATCATGTACTATTCACTATCTATGCTCCCCGTGTCACAGTGTTCAAAGGGTGATCAGTTTATGCATAAACCACGTGGTTATGGCACACATATTTTTGACGTGAGAGCGCATATGTGCTGGTGTCTGTGTGTGTGTGTGCTCACATGCGTCCGAGCGTTTGTAAATATTATACGATCCATAGTATGACGTCTGCTAAACCTCACTAAAACTAATCCATTGTACTTAACAGAAATGTCCTTACTGCTCGTATCACACATATAACAGTTGCACTGTATACGATCTACACACACTAGTGTACAACACGTTTGACTCGCGATGGTACCGTGGCGGACGAAACGACATCGGTGTCCGCCCTTGCAGCCCGTCCTTGCAGCCCGTCCGTCGCCGCAGCCACTATGAGGCGCCCCATGGCTCGGTCTCCGCGTCTCCCCCGGCCCAGCGCACAAAGCAGGTTTTGTGTGACTTTAATGTACTGCGGTGATAAACAGCGCTTCACCAGAACGACACTTTAAATCGTTGCGATCAATGCAGTGAAGCAGTTGACGACGCGTGCATTCAGCTCGTTCAAATTTACGACCGTCCAGTCCGAAACCTCTCATTTGTCCCCGCTGTCTCGCTAGTCCTTAGCGATGTATATTTCACCGAAATGTGGCCGAGACAGATAGCTGGTTTTATTGCCCTGGTGACATATTCGGGATACGTGTTTCGGCATAGACTAATAAATACGTATGATTGACCAAATGTTGCCAATTGTGCATTTCACGAGGTTCTTTCCAAACGACAGACTCGCGTTTAAACGTCTATATATCTTTATAGTTCAACACCACGAGACACCAATGTATGACATATACACGTACGTACGTACATATTTACATACATACATACATACATACATACATACATACATACATACATACATACATACATACATACATACATACATACATACATACATACATACATACATACATACATACCGCACGCGCACGCGCACGCGCACGATGTATGTATGTATGTATGTATGTATGTATGTATGTATATGTATGTATGTATGTATGTATGTATGTATGTATGTATGTATGTATGTATGTATGTATGTATGTATGTATGTATGTATGTATGTATGATCGCCAACAACTAAGACGGTTAACCTGATCAAACAAATCCTTTTATACGCCAAGTATTCACACTTCTGTGTCTTTCAGCTGTTGCTGTTGAATACTATAGATCACGTGATCACGTGCCATCTGACGTAACAATCGCACTGTTTCGGTGATGCACACACTACGGCCTCATTCATTCCGGTGGTGGTAGGCTTGTAGGTGTAATTGGCAACATACGAAATGAAAGTAAGCAGAGTTAGGAGGCTGTCATCATTGCGTTGTGTTTAACACAAACTACGTCGGGTAATTGCCTCATTTTCGTCTTTGCTCCTTCCGGACAACGCCAAGTGCTTGAACTTAACTGAATGCATTCGAGTTTTGTGCGGCGTCACTAACGATCTCAAGTGGCAACCGCTGGCGCCTACAAAGACTACAAAGCGCGACTCCGTGTTGGTGGTCAGGGCCACCGTTAGTTAGGGGAAGTGTAATGACGGGTCCGCGGTAAACGGGATCGTTTTAAGAGAGCGCTTAGCCCCAGGCGAGATAAAGGGTCAAATAAGATAGTTCTCCCTGAATGCCCTACAGCGAAGAGTTGACCATTACATACGTCGATGCTAAACAGGGCGGTCAAGTCACCAGGCTAATCCGGCGACATGTAGGTACGCTATAAATGCTATCAATGAACATGCCCTTTAGCTAGACATAAGTACTGTTTTTGCATGCCACGAAATAATCACAAACTTGCCTATTAGCGCACGAACCAATTGCGTTAAAGCCACCATTAATGGATAGATTAGAATTTAATGACAAACCAGTGTTAATTGACCTATTTGTTTAATTAACACCGATCCATTTGATTTGTGTCCCAGCCACTTGCTCCAATGTTAGTCGTTCTATGGTCCATAAACATGGGACTATTTGTTAATATAAATACCATCTGGCCCATCTTTTATGTGTCTTATCTGTTCTAATTACCCTTCCTGGCCAGTTTTCTGTCAATTTTCAAGATGGACAGACTGGCCTCTGGCTAACCCCCCGAAACCACACTGAATCGCGTATTATAGCAGCGAACTCAAATTAATATTGAAACATTGAACAGTCTTCAAGGGGTACATTGGGGTCAGTTATTTGTGCTAAACAAGTTGGATTGTATTTTGAAATATTATATGTATGTGAACTAATGTTTACTTGATATACTTCATATTCCCCCCGAAGGGTTTTTCCGAACTAAGAGGAAAAATAAAAATCGGAAATATCCCTTTTCTTTATAACGCGAATTAGGCTCAAGACATCTACGAGTTACCAACGCTTCATACTGATATGTTACAATACTTCAGTGTAAAAGTTTCTTCTTCTTCGCCTTTTCCCACTAGGTGGGGTCAGCGGCCCGAATTCTTGATTTCCAGAATGTTCTGTCCTGGGCATCCTCCGGGGTGATCCGCATATCCCTTCGGACGCAATCCATCCATCTCCCTCTTGGTCTCCCCTTGGTATTTTTCCTGGCACTATTATGTCAACAACTGCTCTCACTTCGTTGTTTTCTTCCATTCTCTGCATGTGTCCATACCAGCGTAGTCTCATTTCTCTGACTTTGTCTTACTATTTACTCCTAGCTCTTTCTGATGTCCACACTCTTTACTTTGTCTCTCAGTGTTACTCCTTTAATTCAGTGTAAAAGTACAAAATTGAAACATAAATTATGTAGTGCTGATATATAAATATAATAATAACACATCCAAGTTCAGTTTCATATTAGGTTGTGCTTTTTTGAAAGGATCATATTTGGGTAGTTAATAACAATTACAAAACAAATGAAATTTGTAACAGTCGGGTCAGGGGCACTTTAATGAACTTCCCCGCTGTATTGTAATTGTCGTAAACACGTCACAGAGAGACATCGTCGCCTAGACAAGGGGATGGGCGTGGACAATGACATCTCCGTCCCCACCAGGCGCGACGACAGACTACACCGAGGAAAGTGTACAATACAAGACATCCTAAACAATTTCCAGCAGCCAGCCCCGGCGCCACTACGGACCAGACCCCCCGCCACAAATTGACATATACGTCTCTCGTTGACCACTAGCGCGGAAAATTACTATTGATTGGCGTTTTCACTGAAAGGCTCGCTACAAAGCAGTTATATATAACGACGACAGCGGCACCAAACGACGCACGTTTGATCGCTTCTTGATGGCAGAAGCGGTGCTTCTCGTCAACCTATCGCCGACGGTGTTTGGGAACGAGTCTACTCCCTTTGTTGTTTACTAGTGGTGTTAAACGGCAGTTAAATGACTCGTAATAATACGGTTAGCGCCCGAATGCCGTTGGCGTAACGTAATTGACGCAGGGGCCAGCGAAACAAACCCGTGCAGCGGTAGCGCTGAATTCCGTGCCCCGTAGGTGTTAGGTCAATGGGTATAGGAAACAATGCATATACCCGCACTCAAATACGCCGTAGTTGCTCGCGACGGGATCGTATATACGACGAAGTGGTTATTCTCTATTTGCCGCAGTTCATCAACAGGGTAATTTTCAGTTTAGGCGAGTAATGTGCCCGTGGTAAATGACCTATGTCGGGTGACTGAGATGATTTACTCGCTGGAATGTCGTAACTGATTGTGACGGAGGAAGCAGGCGGGACCGCGGGTCAACCGATGGGCCGTCGTTAATAAAACATGCGTTATTGGCACGAACTTGTTCACAAACACACGCACGTAAATACGTGTACTAAAACACAGATAGAGTGCCATATAGATGCACATATATAAATTTGGAGACATGCATTCACGCATGCATGTATGCATACATATACACATACATACATATATACGTATGTACGTACATACATACATACATACATACATACATACATACATACATATACATACATACATACATACATACATACATACATACATACATACATACATACATACATACATACATACATACATACATACATACATACATACATACATACATACATACATACATACATACATACATACATACATACATACATACATACATAGAGATTATATTCATTCATGCATCCACGTACACGTACACGTACACGTACACGTACACGTACACGTACACGTACACGTACACGTACACGTACACGTACACGTACACGTACACGTACACGTACACGTACACGTACACGTACACGTACACGTACACGTACACGTACACGTACACGTACCGACACCACACGCACGCGCACGCACACGCACACGCACACGCACACGCACACGCACACGCACACACACACACACACACACACACACACACACACACACATGCCCAGTCACAGCACCTTACATCCACCATATACAAAATCTTACCATCCAAACTTCTAGTATAGTATCGAAATTTAAGGACACTCATACCCTGGATCTCTTTTATTTTATCTTTATCCATCCGACACAAACTACCCGGATTGTGCCTCATATCCAGGGTCTATCGCTTCTTCCTCCCTCCGTGAGGGATCGCCCTTATCTCGCCGGATCCACGGAGCTGTGGACCGCCATCTCCAGTTCCGCCTTGCCTCGCGATGCGGACATTTTCTACCGCCGATAAACCATCGCCATAAAGGCGAGGCGGCCAAGCGTGACCGTGTGGTTTATTGATTTCCTGTTTTTAGGCGGGTGAGATGCTTATGTGCGTCTTCCTTGCCCGTCTCCTTCCGGAAAATCCGCTCCCCACCAAGCGCCTAATATTGATGGTAATTTGATCGATTTAGCGTCGCACGACTAACGCAAAAACAACCTTTCTCAGATAAACTACCCGGAATAATTCTCCTTGGATAATGTAATTATGACTTAGACAGCCAACTCTGATATAGCGGTAAATGGTTTACTCCCGCTGCACCGAATCTTTTGGATCATGTCCCCAGTTGGCGTTAGAATAGTTGGCACTACATTCTATTACACAGTTTAAGCGTCATTTCGAAACTTAACTTACTAAACTTGGTTATCCATCACAGCTCACTGTCGCGTCAATCATAGCTCACTGTCGCGTCAATCACAGCTCACTGTCGCGTCCATCACAGGTCACGGTCACGTCAATCACAGCTCACTGTCGCGTCCACCCATTTATCGACTTGAATACTGTTTATACATTTTAGATTGACCAACCTGTTGTCCTGATGCGCCTCTCGGACTGGTTTTCAAAGATTCAGGCGAAATACAAGTTGCATTATTGTTACTGTTATTATTACTATTATTATCATCAGCATCAGTGTCATCATCAACATCTTCATCATCACAAACACCATCATCACAATCACCACAATAATCTTTGACGTCATTATCGTCATAAATCTTTTCTATGAGTATTAATATTATTATAATAAGGCGTTAAAGTAGGGGCATGGGGTGCAATATTCTGTGGTGGTTTAGCTCTCAATATTCACTGAGCGTTGTGTAGTTCTTATACTGTGAGAGCTTGGGATAGGATATCCACAAAGAATATTTAGAGAAATTCACAGCTCCCTTCTCTGTCCCGTCTATATTGCCATTGTCCTGACGGCTGAGTGGTGCTAAAGTGTTCAGCCCTCTAATATCAATGCCATGTCCTGACAGCGGAGAGGTACTTAAGTGTTCATCCCACTAATTTCAATGTCGTTTCGATCACAATGTCCAAAAAGATTTGATGTAGTAATCATTAGAAAGAAGTGTGCGGAAACAATTGCAATTCTTTCGTGTCTTGGTTGCGGGAATCAGGCATTTTCAAACAGAAATGTTTCGACGTGTCCCTGGTCTCATATGTAAGTCATTATAACAATCATAATAATAATACATAACACAATGTATTTATATACTGCCCGGTCAATTGGAAATTGCTCATGGGAGAAGTACATACATATGTACATAATATAATTCAACATAGAAACACGTACTAACAAACAAATAAACGTATACAAATATAACATTACCTTAAATGTATAGTCACAAAAACAATTACAAATTCGTCAAACACAATAATTTAAACAAGATAAAAGTGCTAAACGCTAATAATAAAAACTAAATTTATCCAAAGAAAACACAAAGTGTCATCATCGGTGAATTACAAAAACGTTTACTTAAAAGACGAGTCTTCAAAGCTTTTTTTTAAACTAGCAATAGTGTTGTTGTCCTGAGGCTAAGAGGCAAATTATTCGGTAGGACCGCCGAGCAGATCGCTATATTGTCTTTATTTACGTTTTGAATGTGTTGTCTGTGTAACAGCGTTGATTCTTAGTGGTTGAATAAATTGTGTTTATCATCGAAAACAACCCCTCAATTGGGTCCACTCGCCAACTGCGGCATCTTGCCGGCAAGACGCTCAGTCAAGAAATGCATATAAACGCCACGTGGTCCGACTGGGTGCTGACTTATTACATTTAAGCAATATTAAGTTAAACGTGTTTTCTGTGTATGTTCAACAACGTTTACTGTTCAATATGTTAACGTAAATAAAAAATTCGAAAAATTACAATATCATTAAATAATAATCCACCCCAAATGTAGTGATTTATATAAATGAAACGTGTTTGGGAAACTTGTGTCGCCGATATTTTTAGATGCGTTATATTTAAGTAACAGTTCGTGTACCCGCATTTAGCTTGGTCAATTAACTGAAATAAAATCCGTCAGCTAAACGAATTGGACTTTACAGTCTATTTTGATAAACCTAGCTAGTTACAGATCACTTGCTTATAATGCACATTACAATGATTGTAATGTTTTCTTCAGATTCTTTAAATCCTTATGTATGATAAATGCTAATCCTAACCTGTTCTTTGCTCACATATGTTACTCAACAGATTCGGATGTCAACAATTTAGTTGAATGTTGAAGCTGCACTTAATAATTTTCATAAATATAAAAACGAGTCATTTATGCTTTCAAAAATGTTATTTGTTAGCACACATTTGGCGAACTATCCGAGTGCGACATATAAAAAAATATAGTAAATGTTATATTCCAGGATAATTATTCTATAATTCGTAAATTTTTGGGTTACTATAAAACAAATCACACATTGCATACTTTGCATTTGACAGACACTTTCTCTTCGCTTGAATCATGACTGTCCGTAAGAGATTGCCTACTCCAGTAAGACAACAGCCAAAGAAATGTGGATTCGTGGTCTGAGTATTGCTTAATTTGTGTGAAATTACAGCTATCATAAGATCACTGTATCGACCAAGACCTCACTTAAGAGCTTAGTTAGCCACTTCATTACAAACAAGGCATAACATTAATTCATCTAGGCTATACATTCAAAGTGCGTGCTATCGAAGCATTCAACGAGGTTTCTGTTCTTAGTGTTGTTTACGCTAATAACTTGAAAGTCGTGCCACTAATTGGCTTATCCGTAGTTGGTTCACCCGCCGAGCTGAGTGTGTAATTACGCCAACATTCGCCGTCATTAAGTGAGCATTTGTCGTGTGTTATTAATACCAGCGCCATTCCTCCCGGCTGTAGCAGCGATTTAGCGGCACGGCGCAATGCGTTAAGCAACGGGAGCGAATCAGCGAGCGACGCTGCCACTGACGGTGATTTACAGGGGGCGGGCCAGGACGGGCTGACTGGCGTCTCGCCCCTCACCACCCCGTCTGTGGGTGACTTAGCCGCGACGCCGAGACCCGAGTGTCACACAGACATGACGCTTGACGACCAACGTACGTACTTCGAAGACAGCTCGTGTGCAGACTTTGCGACCAAGAACATGGGCGTTGGAGGTGAAGACATCGCAAAGATGGTCGACGCAACGACAGATATTTGCCGGTCGCGCTCTCCGGTTGTGAAGACGGAAGGACTAGACGCAAAGATGGAAACAAGTGCTGAGTTGACGTGTGTACCAGAGGAACGACAAAAGCCTGCCGCTCGCGTTCCTCTCTCGTTCGGTGTCGACTCGATAATGGCCGGGACAGTCCGTCGATGTAGTCGGCCGACCGGCGACAAAGTCGCCGTAAAGAACAGTGTCAATAGCTCACCGATGACGCGATTCAGTGTTGACAATATTCTCAGTTCCGTGTGTGTCAACAGTGCAACGCCACAGTCACAGTCACCACGACGGTGTCAATTGACAGGCACAACGACAGTCGCATTGATGGCAGACGTTTCGCCTGCAAAATTGTCGTCAGAAGTACCGGCAGCTTGGGCAACAACAAGTCCAGACTTCCTCGCTCGGCAAGGTAAGAATTAAGAATACCATTGTTTCCCATATTTTATTAGCTGTGCGTATGCGTGAATGCTTAAATGTGCTTAGGCATATACATGTATTGTAGGAGTGTACCTGTTTATAAACATACGAGTGTCTGTATTTAACGATATATAAATTATATATACTATAAATAAAAACACGATGAATATATATATATATATATATATATATATACATAATAATTTTATATAAATATATACCAAATATGTATAAATATGTATGCATATTATACATTCATATTTAGTTTAGCATATGTATGTAAACTTATATATATTTATATATATACATACATACATACATATACAGTATACGTATATATATAGGCCTTATATATATATATATATATATATATATATATATATATATAATTATTGACGTATATATAAAATTATGTGTGTGCGTGCGTGTATATATATATATATATATATATATATATATATATATATATATATATATATATTATATGCACCACACACTAATTATATATATATATATATATTGTATACGTTATATATATATATATATATATATATATTATATATACTATATATATATATATATATATATATATATATAATATATACATATACATATATATATATATATATATATATATATATATATATATATATATAATGTCGTTTAAATAGTCGATGTTTATTCTAAAGCACAAGGGAAATACCTTTTACATATCAAGCGATGTCTACATTTTACAATCCTAGGAAATTTCTTGGTCAATCAAACTAATCATAGTTTGCAATATTTACACAAGAAAATAACTGACTTTAGTAGCCAATATTCTATTAGCAATATATTCCTGTGTTATTTGCCTTATACCTAGTATACGTATGAGATTATTCAACGATCGTAATTTATTCATAGCCCTTTACATGTCTTTGAGATGGTTTGTTCAGTTATTAAACACATACATGAATTAAATGTGTCCGCATAAATGCCACAGTCAAGAAACAGATTCGTCTGTGGTCAAAATCTAGGTAATAAAATCACAATGACATAAACTATATAAATGTCCCAATCAAGGAACTTGCCATGGTGCGCTAAAATCCGTGTAATAAACAAACAATGGTCTAATCTAAACAGCGTTGGCCGGGTCAGCGCTTGGTTTTGAAGATCAGACAACTTGATTGTCGCCTCGAGCCGTCTACTCAGACCTCAATGGACAGAGTACATTACGCGCACCAGCCAATTCGTCAATTACCTCTAAACTAGTTAACGACGTTTTGTCAGTTTTCCGGATTGCTTCAAACACGCATTACTCTTTTCTCAGTTAATTAAGTTAATTTGCAAATTACTTCCATGCGGGCGTGTGCACGAGTTTAATGGGATAATGCCAATGGACGGGTTTTCATGTCTTTTCGTTACAAAGAGCGCAGATGAATGTCGATTGCTGTTTAATGGCGTCGAATCTATAACATCTACGTAGGCAAACTCGCTTCAGCACCGCAATTATCTGTATACGGGAACTCTGTCTGTCACTATCTCCAGCGAATACGCAATTATAGTCATCAGCGCGTTTATTGAATTGCCTTTTGGGGGCAAAGAAGTGCAATGACAATGCGGTTGGTTTCTGCAATGGACGTAAATCGCATTATAATTAAGTTCCGATGTTGATTAAAAGTCCACTAAAGTCGAATTAAGGTGTTCCCTCGCTCGTTTAACTTATCTAAATAAATCGCGGTTTATTTTAATGCGGGTTCACAAAGTCAAATAAGGGTTCGTATTATAACAATAACAGAAAGGAAAACGAAAATTATCATGCAATGAAATTACACAAAAAGCAGGGCATTGTATAATTAAATAAGTCTGAAAAGTACTTTTGATAACATACGTGTACGACACTACATGGATAGATCAAGTCCAAGCAAAAGTCAACGAAGTAATCAAACTACATTCCACAAAATAACATAACTGATTTTTTATTGCACGGCGAACGTGCGAAAATATAATGATTTAAAAAAAAACCGTTAGAGGCGATTATCATTATTACACGTTTTGCTATTATAAATTGCACATGTATCTGAACGAATACATCGGTTTCTTCAGAGGCAACTGTATTTGGTTAACATATCTGAGATATATCGTATTTTTGTTACACCCAAATATTTGTACACACTCTCGATAAAACGCCAGTCAACTTTGGCTGTATCGCTTAGAGCGATGTGATGAAATGTGCCTGTATTCACAACGCACTGATCCACGACTTCCAGGAGAAATCATATCGCGTGGATCTCACCACTAAATAACGCTGCACCCACAGCCCGGCATCAGTCAAATTGGCCTTTATCGTTCCTCATTTCCTTATCAAATGCCGAAAAAAAACTAACATCTTTTCACCACGATATTAGCATGCATGACGTGTTTTATGATTATTGCGCGGGGTAGAATCTACAGTGAATGGGACAACGCGATACGTCTGATTCCACGCATGCTATCGGCCGTCTATTACACGCAGACAGGAAGTACGTCTCCTGCCTTGCTCTCACACCGAGCCTACTCCGCTAAATCATCATTATAATTGGATTAGTCGCTCATTTAGCGTGATCTGTATAATCTCCCGCTGTTACTTCCCGTGGCGAAACCCCGTGGAGTCACTGCCTGGGAGACTTAAACCTCCCCCCCGTAGACCCAAACGTAACGATATTTGATAACGTGAACCGGCTTGCTCGTATTAGAATCGATTGCTCAATTAATTTGTTGTTGTTGTAAGTGTAACTGCAAGACAGTTTCTATGCGAGTAATATACATGCTAACATGCTAAATGATTGGGTGTTTAAAAAGTCAACTTTGTTTTTCGTGTGTGTTTATAAATATGTTTAGATGAGTAACGTAACTTATATCGTATCTGCATGTAACCCTCTCTTGAGAATGACATTTAATTGCAATTGCAAAGGTATAACTCGGTAAATATAAATTGTGTTTTCAAGTTACAGCTTGGCTACGTAACGTGTGTCAATAAGTGAAAGCAGTTGTTTTGATACTTCCAAATAACACGCAACTAACGTTGGACCTTGTTAAATGCACGGTTGCCACGAAGATATTAGGCAATACATTAGTTTATGTCTCCAAGGTTATAGAAAACGCCAATAGTATTGCTCAACAAATAACTTTTATAGCAAACTAGTTTACCCATGGAAATCAACCTATGACACATCATGCCAAATATGAACATATCATATTGTCTTCATCCCTGATGGGTTTTCGATAAAATATAAATTATAAATTTCGAATATTAAAAGTAATTAAAGTTTTACATATAAATTAGTAGCCAATTACGTGTCCCGAGAATGCACGATCGCATCTGCTAAACATCCCGTAAAATATGCCAATATTTACATATTCTACGAACACTATGAGTCATATTAGGGTACTCAATAGTTTGTTAAGCTATTTTAAAATGCTCATTAATAATAGTAAGCACAAAGACGTTTAACACAAATCACAAACACGTTTTGGAGCAGCACACATGTTGCTGGTTGCCGTTGTCGGCGGCCACTTCCGGGAATAAGGAAAACCTATTAACCGCAGCTGGTGTCGTAGTTGACAACAATTTCTGTGACGACATAAACGACGCCGATTTCAGAACTGACGCATGACGTGATTAATGTCGCGTGCCATTACGGGACCGCGTAATTAACGCCGTGATTACGACGCCATTAATATGACGTTCTCTGCCAACAGGTGTCGCTGACGTCCGGCTACCATCACCGCCATTCGCGGCGCAGAAATGCACACTACGCAAGCACAAACCGAACCGGAAGCCACGTACGCCGTTCACGATGGAACAGCTACTGGCGCTCGAGCGCAAGTTCCGACTGAAGCAGTATCTCTCTATCGCCGAACGGGCGGAGTTTGCGTCGTCGCTGACGCTTACGGAAACGCAGATCAAGATCTGGTTTCAGAACCGACGCGCCAAGTCGAAACGCCTGCAAGAGGCGGAGATTGAGAAACTGAGAATGGCCGCGAAGCCGATGTATCACTCGCCGCTGCCGCCATCGTTGTCGCTCGTTTCCATGGCAACCAACCTGCAGTCGCCACCTGTCGGACTTATGCGACCCGCCGTCCATATTGACCCGTGGATGTACCCGCAGTATTCGTTTTATGGTCTACACGGGTCGTTGTCACCATCCGTGTCCTTCTCCAGGTAGTGACGAATACGGTGCAAACAACAATAATTTATCTGGACGACGAGTGACGTGATTCATTGACGATGCCCGCAATTATATGATTACCTCGTTCCTGGATTATCAATAAATGTTTATATGTATTATATTACACTTGTGTACGTGCGTTATCATTTCGCATAATTCGCAGGAGCACGCACACTGTATATGAACGCAACGGGCCGTTAGACACAACACAGTTGCTCCTGACGTCAATTTAAGTCCCTCAAATTGTATTGCGTGGTTTGCGTCTGTAAACCCAGGCTGCATGCACCTTCGTTCAACAACATCTTTTAATGGCACACTTGATAAATTGTCCAATTGGAATGTGGGTTTTCTGTTTGTTGATAAAAAAGCATTCATAAGAAAACGTCCGTTTTTGCGACGCAGTTAAATAACTGCTGATAACCATTATATACTAGATCGGCAAAGTTTTATAGGAACCTTTCAGAAATAAGATCATACGAAATCGAAACTAATTTCTTAACAAGTCTTAAATCTAAATATTGCAAAATTCCCTAATAATCTTCACAAGTTAAAACATAACTAGATGAAAGCACACATTGCATTATAAATACGCCTGTAATAAGCACGAAATAGTATTCGATATGTTTAAAGTGTGTATTTATGTTCCATTAGCCAGCACCACAATTTGTAGCAAGAAGTCTATTCTGTTGAATAGGGTGATTTGGGGGCAATGCTTAACTTCAAATTGAATTACTCTTAACTCAGCCGACTTTGGCGATATCGTCAAAGAAAAAACGTAATGTTTGAGCATGCTGTCTTTGTTGTAACGTTCAAACTGCGAATATTGTTATGGGCTTGATATAGTCACGGAGCAAAACCTGGCTCCACCATTCGTACAACTAACGGACCTGGGTGAGCAACGAAAAATGAATGCTCTTGTGCAAAGTTCGATACGACAGAAAATGACTCGACAGTCGATTGAGACTCCGACGCCATAACAAGCTAAGAGTTAATGGAATAATTATTATCACATTAATTTAAGAGGGTGAAGTCTGTTTAGGAAGCTTACACACGTTTTTCTTCAGTGCTGCTTCCATTGGGTAGCTCTGTCAAATTACGTAGAGCAATGCATTTGGTTGTTACAAAGGCAACTCGTTATTCCTGTATTCGTTTATGAATGCAGGAATAATATGTGTGTGTGTGTGTGTGTGTGTGTGTGTGTGTGTGTGTGTGTGTGTGTGTGTGTGTGTGTGTGTGTGTGTGTGTGTGTGTGTGTGTGTGTGTGTGTGTGTGTGTGTGTGTGTGTGTGTGTGTGTGTGTGTGTGTGTGTGTGTGTGTGTGTGTGTGTGTGTGTGTGTGTGTGTGTGTGTGTGTGTGTGTTTGTATAAAAAAGAAATGTTTTCCTATGACAAATACAAGAAAAATACATTACCATATTCGCTATATTACATAAATATATATATATATATATATACACGAAGAAATCAATTTTAATTATTCGCTATAATATATATATATATATATATATATATATATATATATATATTATGTGTCTTTATGTGTGTTATACGAAGAAATTTACATTAATTATCGTAAATGTACTATACCACCACGTTGAACAAGTACTAGTTATGCCAATGGACACATCATTTTAAACAAATCAACAACACCAGGAAGTGTACCCTAGCCTTATCACTACCACTGGTGTAGAGCATTATACAAATAAACCACTGTAAGAGAAAACATCACACTTTAACGGAAACATAACTGGATTACGTATAATATAATGTAAGTTGCAGAGCGAATTGGTGGATCGTCCTTTGATAAAAGGACTTTCAACGGATTAGTGTAGGTCCTCAGCAATCCAGATTACAGTAATTCGGAAAGAAATCGGCATCCGGGTGTTATTTCAGGGGAACTCAAATTCCAAGTACAAAATAGACGTTATGTGCACAATACATATAACAGCAATAATAATAATAACAATACCGAACTTTATTAACACACTGGTGTCAGTTCAATAATGTCTAAAGTCAAAATAACAACAAGCTACACTAAGACAATATATGTATAAAACAAAACAATATCATGGCTATTTATAAAAATAAAACTGACACGAGAAACTAAAGTAGTAAAATTGTAAACCAAAATAAACTAAAATAGTTTCGGTGAACACATCACATAATGACGGTATTAACCTTCATCCGGAAAGTGTCCGTATTAACGAGGTTGCACCGTATTTCTCCACTGGAAGACAAGACAACAAGAACATCTCGCGTATTGCTACGGAATATCCGTCATTGTCCTTCTCGTGATGAAACTATGATGATTGTAGTTTCCGTAGCCTAATCCGACGCCGACTGGGGATAATCCACAGTGAAATGTGCATTTTCGCGATAAGCCGATGGCGTCTCCGCGTACAAATGGCGTGGTCACAAAGGCGTTGCCTTATCGCGGTGGACAAATTTGTGCAGCGGCCGATAGCGGAAGACAGCGACAACGGGTGACAGCTAACGTAGCGCAACCCTCTCCCTAAGGACGGGGAGAGGCCACGGGGAGGGCTGGAGTGGAGGACACGCCGGCAGCGGGTCGGGATGTGTCGATAAGACAGTACGGATCAATCACGGACCACGAGGCGTCGTCGACAGATAGTCGCCAAGGAGCGCAGTTCGGGAACTGGGATCCACTCGTGGGAAAACGTGCTGGCAACTGCGGAAGTGTATTGATTTCGTTGACGCTGTGGCACAGTGAGCGAGAACGTCGCGCGTGGAAAGCGGAAACAGTCGTACGGTTGTACGTACTCATACAGACACAATCATAACATGTTAACTATGTCTCGTCTCTCACACATACACATTACATTTTTACAAATTAAAAGGTATGGTTTTCAAAATAACAGTATCTTGAGTTGAAACTAATTCTTGCTGATAGGGACAAGAACTTATGAATACAATCTTTTATAACTCATCTTGTACTTTTTAACAAATAGACGTATCTCTTTTAAAGAAATTAATACTTCTGTAATTATGGTTGTCTACTCCTGTTTAACTACAAACTCCTTCATTCCTTCATTCCTTCATTCCTTCATTCCTTCATTCCTTCATTCCTTCATTCCTTCATTCCTTCATTCCTTCATTCCTTCATTCCTTCATTCCGTCCGTCCGTCCGTCCGTCCGTCCGTCCGTCCGTCCGTCCGTCCGTCCGTCCGTCCGTCCGTCCGTCCGTCCGTCCGTCCGTCCGTCCGTCCGTCCGTCCGTCCCGTCCGTCCGTCCGTCCGTCCGTCTCCGTCCGTCCGTCCGTCCGTCCGTCCGTCCGTCCGTCCGTCCGTCCGTCCGTCCGTCCGTCCGTCCGTCCGTCCGTCCGTCCGTCCGTCCGTCCGTCCGTCCGTCCGTCCGTCCGTCCGTCCGTCCGTCCGTCCGTCCGTCCGTCCGTCCGTCCGTCCGTCCGTCCGTCCGTCCGTCCGTCCGTCCGTCCGTCCGTCCGTCCGTCCGTCCGTCCGTCCGTCCGTCCGTCCAGTCACTCACTCACTCACTCACTCACTCACTCACTCACTCACTCACTCACTCACTCACTCACTCACTCACTCACTCACTCACTCACTCACTCACTCACTCACTCACTCACTCACTCACTCACTCACTCACTCACTCACTCACTCACTCATCTTCACTCACCACCACCACCCACCCCCCACCCACCCACTCTCACTCACTCATTCACTCACTCCTCCACCACTCACCCACCCACCACCCACCCACTCTCTCATTCACTCACTCACTCACTCACCCACCCACCCACCCGCCCATCCACCCACTCACCCACCCACTCACTCACTCACTCACTCACTCACTCACTCACCCACCCCACTCACTCACTAACTAATCCACCCACCCACCCACCCACTCAATCCATTCATTGTAAAGCAACAATTAAGCTACAGTGGCGCCATCTTGTTACGCCCAGTTTTATGTTTCCGACTGTTCGAAAAACAGTCCATAGATATCTATGTAAGTGATCCTTTATGCACTAATAAATCACCAGAGACGAGTGGTCCAATGACGCGAGTGGACGTACATAGAGGTGTGTAGATCGCGTCTGGTAGAGAACATAGTAATAAGACATTATTCAAAGTTGGAATATTAATCAACTTACATCTAATTTTTATGTCCTACCAAACAAGCAGTGGACTACAGGTGACTGTCACGGAATGCAGGTGTCACTGTCACGTGTAGACAAACGCACGTTAGTATGTCAGTTTCGTTTTTGTGTGTCCTTTTTGTTTATGATGTTCCTTTAGATAATAACGCAAATATGGACCAATCGACAAAGACTACTTTCTGAGAATATTAATACTACATCAGAGAAAAGTGGTATAAGACGTAATTAGACGAAATAGCTGTAACAAATCAGCAGTACACATTACATTTCACAGCCGTGATATTTTGATGCATAAATACGTGCATGCCCTCGCACACACAAACTCAAACGTACACGCACACGCCGCACACACCTACGCACAGACATACACATACACACGCACACACACATGCACATGCGCGCTCACACACATACGTACACACAAACAAACAAACAAACACACACACACACACACACACAAACACACACAAATGCACACACAAATGCACACACAAATGCACACACAAATGCACACACAAATGCACACACAAGCACACACAAGCACACAAGCACACGCACACACGCACACACGCACACACGCACACACGCACACATGTACTAATGCCACCGATCATAAATTCGACATTGATAAATCGTCCTATCCCACCCAAGACACTTACTTTAGATTTTAGCCCGGTGTTTCGTTTTCTTAGAAATATCGCAGCTACCAGATATATCGGATAAACCGTTCAGCTTCACAGCTCCTTGACATTTCTTCGGTTTTGTTGTTATTATAATAAGGCACGCTCACTTCTGGCATACAATCAACTTGTCGTGTTTCGAGTCGAGTCTAAGGAAAGCTGATGACTTTTTAAATAACGAATCCTCCCCGTGCAAGGCACTTGACTGACAAGACTAATACAACTGGAAGAGCTCTTCCTAATATCATTATGACCTTAAGTGGTTTATATTTGATGTGTCTACGCGTCTCTTCCACGCGTCAGCGCGAGGCGACGATGCCTCGGTCGGCCTGTTTGATGTGGGAGAGAACCTCCCCACGTCTGGGGCTGGGTAGTGCCACGACACCAGGCTGACGCCACGAGTAGTTTACTCCCACGAGCAATTCCACTGAAACAGGCGGTATAGTCGACTGACATTCCTCTCAGCTATTCACACGACGACACTATTGCCATCACCTTTTGTTGACTGTCTGGAGGAAGACCAGCCTTTATAATGTCCTCTGTTTATGGTTTTGTTAACACAGTTTAATTGTAAATTATGTTAATTAAATGTATTTTACACAGCAACGACACCTTATAATTAGCAGTTATATTTTAGCGATCAACAGAACTGACGTTATAATTTGTTTTCAAAGTATAGATAGCAACATATATGGGTGCCTATTACCTATAAAATGTAGCTTAAAAAGACACATTTTGCACAGTACACCAAGCGTTTGGGTTTTACAATAACGGTAGAAGGTAAGAAAGAACAAACTACTTACATAGTACGAATACACCAAGAAAATACTGAAGGAATGAAGGAGCGAACGAACGAGAGAATGAAAGAGGGAAGGAAGGCAGGAAGGAAGGAAGGAAGGAACTAACGATGGGAGGAAGGAAGGAAGGAAGGAAGGAAGGAAGGAAGGAAGGAAGGAAGGAAGGAAGGAAGGAAGGAAGGAAGGAAGGACGGACGGACGGACGGACGGAGGCGGAGGCGGGACGACGGAACGGACGGGCAGCGGGCGGGCGGACGGCGGAGGAGGCGGCGGACGGACGGACGGACGGACGGACGGACGGACGGACGACGGACGGACGGACGGACGGACGGACGGACGGACGGACGGACGGACGGACGGACGGACGGACGGACGGACGGACGGACGGACGGACGGACGGACGGACGGACGGACGGACGGACGGACGGACGGACGGACGGACGGACGGACGGACGGACGACGGACAGACGACAGACGGACGAGACGGACGGACGGACGGACGGACGGACGGACGGACGGACGGACGGACGGACGGACGGACGGACGGACGGACGGACGGACGGACGGACGGACGGACGGACGGACGGACGGACGGACGGACGGACGGACGGACGGACGGACGGACGGACGGACGGACGGACGGACGGACGGACGGACGGACGACGACGGACGGACGGACGGACGGACGGACGGACGACACGGACGGACGGACGGACGGACGGACGGACGGACGGACGGACGGACGGACGGACGGACGGACGGACGGACGAACAGACGAACGAAAAGAAATAGCTCAATTAATTACGAAATACGTATATAGACTATTTATGAATGCAACTCAATCAAGTATGTTGGTTGCAAATAAAAAGTAATTCAGTATTACTATTATTCTTCATATTCTTCCTTACTAGTGTTATTGTAATTGGGATTGGTCCCTAGTTTATTTCAACCCCTTACGCGAACTTTTCTTATAATGAGCTGAACATTGTAACTTCACTTAACGTATTGAGCCACAGTTACCATGATTACACTGATATCGTGGGAAAGAAACTCAGCGTTATGTATCATGCGCAACAATTGATTGTACCTATCAAAGCAGTGATTAGTCCTATAAATAAAACCTGCTAAGTGGACGTGCCATTAAACACCCGCGTTATAACTCGAACTGCGGGGTATTTGCCGTGTTATCTGCTGTTGTTTTGCGGGTGAATTAAGCTGCCCGAAACATTGCGGTCTGGATGCTGCGCAGAAGGTCTGCGATAAGATAAGGACGCGATCAGCAATCGACTTCAAACGAAGCTCGACCATCGACGCTGGGAGTTGGACGGGGGCAGACACCACATGGCCTCAGACTGCAGGCTTGGCTGGACGAGTGGCGCTGGGTCTAGTGGCGCTGTGTAGTTGGTTAAGTATGGCGCCACTTGTTTCGTCGTTAATGATTAAATAGTCTGACAAAAATTCAATATTTATTTATATTTATAACTACCTAGATTACGACGCTTGTTTGTGGTATCGATTATTGTTGTTGTAAAATGGCTGAGTAATGAATAAAATAAAGATAAATATATTTCTGCACACACACGCACGCACGCACGCACGCACGCACGCACGCATGCACGCACACACGCACACACGCACGCACTCATTCACGCACGCACAAACACACATACAACTGTATATATATATATATATATATATATATATATATATATATATATATATATATATATGATTTATATAATATATAATGTATATATATATTATATATATATATATATATATATATATATATATATTTATATATATATAGATCATATTTGTAATGTAATGTAATGTAATGTAATGTAATGTAATGTAATGTAATGTAATGAATGCAATGCAATGCAATGCAATGCAATGCAATGCAATGCAATGCAATGCTATGCCGAAGAAGCCATAAACCTGTCCTCCCCGTCTACGCACCTTCACCTACTGAACATATTCAGAGAAGTATTGTAATATTAAAATACTGGGTTGGGTTTGTTCACAGAACGTACCGCTTGCACACAGTCGACTTATTTATCGCAGCTACCAGATATATCGTCACCGCATCAGACCGCAGCATGCACACGTGTTGCAAAGAGAAAACTCAATTTTTATTAATGTTAATAACGACGCATAAGTCGTTGCTATTCACGTGACCTCTTTCGTCATGAGATATGACGTCACCGACCTCGCTCCCGACGCTGTCTCGGTGAGCCAGCCAGACAGCCGGTCCCCTAATGTATATGGCTTCAGCCTAATTGCTGATGAACCCTCTTAGCGCCCACTTACACTTATTAATTGTTTACCTACAGTTGGCGGCCGTACGTGGCGGCGCCCGCTTTCAAGACGAGCAACTCGGGTCTGCCAAATATCTCCGGCAGCTGACGGCTCCGTCGTATTAACGTACGCTCTTCTCGACTCGCTAATATGGCTACTAAACAGTTATTGGATTACCTCGGCGTCGCCAGCTGTAACGAGTTGGGGTTGGTGCGACGCCGACTAAACCGGGTAATTCCGCAATAAACGTCGCCGACCCGTTACCATAGTAACCCGACACCGGCGCCGCTTATATCATAGTCAATTTAAGACGGGCATCGATGTCGCTAAGACGTCCATAAACGCCGCGACGCGTTGGGTTTGACGCCGAGTAAAGTGAATATTCATCGTTGCTCGTATCATCAAAGCGACACGAGATATTTTACTGATTACATACGTCAACTAAAGGTTTAATTCCAGCGCCATCGTCGCCGTTGAAGTGTCTGCTAGACGTATTCAAACATCTGCAGGACACTTGTGCATCTTCTTTTTGATGTTGTGGCCAAAACGTGTTTCATTCAAAAGGTTGCTTCGCGATAAGAAGTCAGTATAGTTTTGAATAATGCATGTATTTATTTACTGTACGTTAATGTTAAACACATAGTAGCCTACAGCTCTTGAAGCTATTTGAAGAAAGGAGTGGCCACTATTCAATCGAATGTAGGTATGCATTATGCTAAAATCCTAAAGCAGCTGTTATCTACTCTAAGATATATGGTCTGCAAAAAAAATAAATTTATATATATATATTTATTTATATTTTCTTGCAATATATATATATATATATATATATATATATATATATATAAGGATAATTCATCATTATGTATTATATATATATATATATATATATATATATATATATATATATATATATATATATATATATATATATATATATATATATATATATATATATTATAAAAATAATAATATATATATATATATATATATATATATATATATATATATATATATATATATATATATATATATATATATATATATATATATATATATATATATATATATATATATATATATATATTATTTTATTTATCATATATTAAATATATATATTATATATATTAATAATATAATATATATTTATCAAGTTAATATATATATATATATATATATATAATGATACATTATCCTTTAGATTAAAAGGAAATGATCATCTGTAGTCGACAATACACAATGTATTATTGGATCTAGCTTTATTTATAAACAACAATAAGCATCATTTCGCACATTTCACACGATTGACAGGTTATACAATATATAATTACCATAATACGTTAATCTACAATAAGTGTCACTTAAATACAAGTTTCTATGTCACATAATAAGATGGAATGTGTGTGGACGAACATTATATGGGAATTACTTGTAGAGTGGCTGAATACTTCCCTCTTCCAAGAGAAGTCGTCGAAAACCGTTCACGAACGAAAACCAGTGGAAAGCAAAGCGCAGCCAGATCACTTCGTTCAGCGGGAACCAAATTGCTTACACAATCTAAAACCAAATGGAAAGCTGGAAACGCGAGTTTCCGTACAGCCTTTAGATCCAAAAACGCTCTCCAGTACGACCAGTGAATTACAGGGATACGTTCAAGCGTTCTTTAAACACTTACATTTTAGCCAATATTTTTACTGCTGCAGTGACAATATGTGAACTGCGCAGCATCATTCGTAAAGAGAACTTTAAAACAATTATATTTTAATTCTACCTTCTTAAATGAATTTCTACATTTGTGTATTTAGTCTTATATGTTTGTATTTGTGTATGTATTAATTTAATTAGTCTGTTTATATGAATCACCGATGATATAGATATAACTCTAGTCAAATGTTTAAGAAATTATTTTTATTTCTGTCTTCTACGTGAAGCGCCTTGAATATTTTTAATTCGATTTGGCGCTATATAAGTATACTGATTTATAAGATTTTTTTGGAAGCGGTTTTGAATAGTCGTAATGATTGGATATCTAGTATCTCGTATCTAGTCTATCTACCCCGGTGTTTTACCTTTATATTGGAAGCATGATGAACACATGTATACCTATGCAATTAGCTGCAATTGGCTATACATGAAATGCGATATCGTACACACGTCGCTTGAACTGCAATGTAACTCGATACTCTAGCCGTTACTTTCACATTAATGATTAAGCACTCGTATGTCACGTTATACGCCCCTGTACATTTCACAATCTGCACAATTCCGTCATTAGATCCATGCACATTTTATGCCAACTTACAAAATGAAATACGAGGATAGGCGCGCAACTTGAATGACGCTCCAGTTCGTTTTCGGTGAATGTTACGTAAGAAATGGCGTCTTGGCGCGGCAAACATTTAATCTTCGTCTGCCGCGAATGAGGAAGTCAGTCATTTACCAGTCCCCGTGAAACGGTGCGAATGATGCACAGCTATAGTCTCGTCTACGTGAACAAACCATTGCACTTGAACCACAATGAGAGCGTTGTGTATTATGTGAATCTAGCAACGAAATCGATGCACTTTCTAGATAGTTTCATTCCTGCTATCAACATGCATATGATTCGCAGAGATAAAATTACTATAAGATTACCACTTTTATGCTGACGCAAATGACAGCTGTTTCTTTATCAGTTCCAACTCGCTGTTAATATTTTCATACCAAAAGGAGTCTCCTCTTTTTTTCTTAACAAAATAAATATATTGCGAAAAGGTATTCAAAGAAAGTACTCATACATTTGTACAGGTTTATTTATGTAGTTTTGGTTAATTCATCAAAACACATTTAAGTAACTGTTAGTCGAGTAATACGAATATTAGTTATCATGATCACATAATATATATTACAGATCGTCTCCTTCTTTTTAATGTAATCCCACTCGATGTATCATGTATACGTTTGCTCATAATTGTTTGGGGGCAGGTTTATGATTATATCATGTAGGAATATTATCTTGTCATGGCTGGTAGAATACTATATAGCACTTCTTAAGTCCGAATTCGCCGTCTTTACGATTTAATCTACCTACACATATTTCTCGTCGTCTTTAATCCGATTTATTTAACCTATTTATTTAACTGAACTATTTAGCTTTATGTTTATATATATATATATATATATATATATATATATATATATATATATATATATATATATATATATATAAACCTATTAAGGCGCTAGCGATATAAAATAAACAAATATATATGTATATATATTTGTTTATTTTATATCGCTAGCGCCTTAGAGTAGGTTTTTAACCCGGATAAATGGCGCTTTATAAATGTTTCCAAATAATAAATAGTAATAAATAATAAAGCCTTGGCTGCTCTCGTTGCTGCCAGTAGATGGTAATAACAATAACGCCGACGATCGACAGCAGCCCGCATTATCGCTCATCCGTGCAAATCATATTATCGCTCAGCTTCGACAAAATTACGTCATTTCCGGCCGACGACGCGCACAGATGGCGCCACGTCAATGAATTGTGGCGCGGCGACATCTTGCCCGGTGGTGCCACCTATGAACTAGTCAAGCGTCGTCGTTTAACCAGTCATTAGCGGCCGTGCATCTTCACGGAGGCGGCGAATGTGTGCGCTGGTGCCTATAATCACTCGTCAGTGATAAAGAGATCAGACTCGTGAATGGAAGCGTCGGTGGCGTCGGTGGCGGCGGCGTCGGTGGCGGCGGCGGTGGACGGGAACCGACGGGGTGCTCCCCGCTACAAACCCATTAGCTTGCAATCACTATAAAATTGGCCTATCCGTCAAAGCCCGTGCAGACCGCGCGCGGCGGCCCGATTTATCCGCTGCATCTGCCGGCGCCGGCGGACGACGGCGGGCGGTAAGACACCCGACTTTGAAGACGGGTGCCGTCGCTGTTTTATGTGCGCGCGTCCCGAGAGCTGGCGCCACTGCCGTCTCATCCATCATCAATTTGCAGCGGCGCGTAGAAGCCGCTAGACCCAGGACGATTTGTCACGCTGCAACCCAGCGGGCCGCCTTCCGTGGAGCTTCTTCTCGGCCGGGCCCCGTGAGCGAGACGGGAGACATCCGAGCCGGCGCCACGCTGTCGAGCTATTAACTAACAAATTTGCTCGGCGGCGGAGGATCGCGCACGGAACGCTGATATTTATGAAAGGCCCAAAACTGTTTATTTATGAGCGAGACGCGGGGAGACGCCGCCAGTCTGCTGGAGCGGCACGGGTCGTCAAAGCTACCCGGATACGACGTCGGGGGTAATAGCTGCGTGATGTATGCA
>JAODUO010000814.1:75000-82500 GCA_025642075.2 Ridgeia piscesae | reverse complement strand
AAACACTTCGAATTCACGTGGCCATGTTAATAAATTGCGCCATAAAGCCACAACATCAGCTCAGTGTCAATTATTATAATACATTGTCGTGTAGGAGCGATTTACCACAATTATATCGTTACGGATATCTGTCATTTTCTGTAGCATCGGCAAACAGACGCGGACCACTTCTGCGAATCAACGACACCGATTATGCCCAGGTCGATAAATCTTTCTTTGTGAAACTGTCGTGTTTTTTTCTAGCATAGTTAAACTTAATCGTCGCGCAAATGCTCTTTATTGATATTGCAATCAAACTGTGATGGAATCAGCGGTGACATAATGCAGACTTGGACAGCAAATCCTTCAAAAGACAACCAAACCGCTTATCTCTATCGGAGCACGGAAATTGCTCGCAATCTTTGTTCTGGTTTTATGTCGACTCGTAGTGTATTTGCGTATCACCGGCTAGTTTCGCATTAGGGACTTCATTTGCAATTGATGCTTTGTTGACTGCTGTATATATTTCATACATACATTTTAGTGGCATGTGAAATTGTGTTTTGCATAGAGTCTCTAATATAATATGACATACCACATTACGTAGTTTGAAATTCGTATTTTTCTTGAAATTCAATACCCGTATGTATTCGTTTTCTTTTTGTACTTCTCACTCGTGTACAGGCGCTGTTCAAGTGGCGCCATCTACAGGGCTACTATGTGTACACGTACTCACTGAGGTTTGCAAGATATACTGTAATAACATCATTTTACACTTCGTTCTCTATATAAGTTTATTTTTTGGATAGGCATTACAAATTAAAATAATACGTACCTTTCCACAACGGGAAAAATAAAACAGTGTATATGATTGTATTCCTCTATATTCCAAACATCCGGCAGTAACATCTCGTCCGTGTGACATCTCTACGTAAGGGCATAATATCCTTCTCTTTATTGAGTTACGCGTTAGAAAACAACAACTAAATAAGGATAAATTATGTATTATCATTTACGACTAATATTTATTGTTATGTCATCTGTATAGTACTCATATTAGAATGAAAACAAAGGTTTGGATTTTGTTATTACAGTTTTTATTTTAGCATCAAAATGCTATGAAATGAAAATATATAACTTTCGAATTGGAGACAATATGATGAGCTTGTTACAATCAAGTTGACAGGCAATAAATATTCAGCATAGTTATTAAAACATTATGAACATTACATTAACCATATCAATAATAATAATAATAAACCGACAAAACAAGGTAAATAACAACAATAATATAATTATTTGTTTTGAAATACGGGAAATCTCGTTTTTCTTCCTTTCTAGATGACTTATTTTTAGCGCATAGAAAAACGTTTTCGTTTGTCCGTGCACAGAACCGTTTATATGCCAAGCCCATCAATATTATCTGCGAACAATTACTAAAACGATAATCGATTTTGCGATTGATTTAGTGTGTTGGTTAGTACATTTCTGAGGTTGGTTTCCAAAATTGTAAGCAGAAAACAAAATTTTACTAGTATACTATATAATTGAATAGAATATACGAGTGACATAATACGTTAACTGTTGGCGTATCTAACACACAAGTCACGGCACGTGCTATTCTTGATATCTGCAAATGTGTTTTATTTATCGGCAGGTAAAGAAATAGTTGCCATTTTACAAATTTGCAATGTGCATATTTTTTCTCTCGCTTGGCTTGTTGACGCATGAACACGACCTTGGAAATAAATGAGCAAATGCCTTCACAACAATTTAAAATTGTCATAGTTATCATACTAAATTCAGTCCTTTTACAGTGTAAACACGATTCGTGTCTGCTAAAGCATATCTTATGAGAAACAAAACGTGTGTTAGTAAAATTACTGGCAAGTGCATCTTATCTTCAAATTAGGAACCATCTAACAAGTCTTAGCATACCAGCTCTAAAAGGCAGGACTTACTTCGAATTTTAATGTAGTTATTAATAATAAATCTTCCCATCTGACATCAGCTATGTAAATATAAATATACAGCGTGGTCTTCTTATTAGCCATAATTAGCAGCACCGCATGCGCACGCAAGCGCAGTGTCCACATCTATCTGGTCTGACGCAGCATTGTTGACATACGTCACTCCTGGGCCGAGTTTCCTCAAAAAGCATATTACGCGTTTTAATAAAAATTTGCGAATAACAAGCATATTGGAATACTTGATATATTACTAACGAAAACAGTTTTTGTAATAATGGAGAATCCTGGCCGGTTACCGTCGCGGTCCCGGATTCGGCAGATTCATGTAGAGTGTGGGCCCCGTCGAATCAGGGACCACGACATCGGCTTAAATGAGACCCTGACCATACATTCCATTACATTTTATTAGTGTGTAATAATATGTATTTTGATCGAATAAATCATTCTGATTCTGACGTAGTCTATAGTTTCCATCGTCACCACGCGCGTAAGTATAGTCGGCATTGTGACGAAACGAGGTAATTCCGTTCCCTAGGAACCAATCGAACCATCGGATTATAACCTTATAAATGAGATTAGTGTATTAATAATTATTTAACCCATAAATCATCAATCTGCCCTTGTCGGTTGATTTTTTGTTCATCTCCTTTTACGGATCATACAAGAAAGTCGACGTCCGATACCAAACAAAAGTACTTTCGTTTTCATTTGGGGGCGGTTGTCAGACAGTTTCTTCTCGTGTCGGGCATCGGTATTTTCTGCTACTATCACTATATTTATATCGTCGTACCGTGTTTATTTTAGGGTGGTGGGTGGGGAGGGAGGGATGGAGCGAGGGATGGAGCGAGGGAGGAGAGGGAGGGAGGAGAGAGGGAGGGAGGGAGGGAGGGAGGGAGGGAGGGAGGGAGGGAGGGAGGGAGGGAGGGAGGGAGGGAGGGAGGGAGGGAGGGAGGGAGGGAGGGAGGGAGGGAGGGAGGGAGGGAGGGAGGGGCAAAGCCAGACGAAAGTAAATTCTACTGATATCTGACATCGCTGCCAAATGACCGACCAGCCGTTACCCGTTTGGCAAAAATAACTATTATAGTATCGTCTACTATGTGCCAACCTTCGTGTGAACAAGCGCTTTTTAGTTTCTGACGAAATCGCAGCGGAAACAATTACTTTATTTTGTTGTTCTTAATTTCGTAATTCTGTGATAATTACAGATGTTTTCAGGACCTAAATACATATAGATATTAGTAATAACTCTTTATCTAAAATCCTTATTTCTTTATCCCTCTAACTCTATAAACAAATATTCGCAAAAGTAGCTATGATGCACTATAAAGATCACTCTTAGCAGTCAGTGTATGTCCTAGCGGTGATGAGCGCGACATACAGGGTGATAAACCACATCTCCTCGTAGACTGCGAGTTGGACCAAGCCTTGGCACCTGCCGCCAGAAGACAAGGAAGCCTGTCAAGGGCCAACTCCAGGCTCACGCTTCCGACCTTTAACTGCTCCTGACGGGCATACTTAACTGCCATCAACACTAGGGTAATTCCACTTTGAAGACGCCCGATATTAACTGCCCGTGATATGCTGCGAGGCTGCATGATATCCGTCACTCGCCGGTATAAACCTGTCGTTGGTATCTGCCGCCAAAACAACGCGTCTGTAGCCGCGTCTGGCCTGCTGAGGAGAATTCTCACGGTGATACCCTTGGCAACATAACAGCACTCATTACCGTCAGCGCCTGAAACTGAACTGCGCCGGCTCTGTGTCTGCGTGTTTACATTACGAAATTGATGCGAAGTCGACGCGCGAAGATGCTATGGCGTCTATAGTCTGCCGTAATTGGAAGTAAGTCAAGTCCAATTAGCCACGATGTATTAAAATGTTCTTGGGCGCGGTTTTTTACGCTCTGGTGTAGTTGTGACTAGAGACCGGCTGATAATCCGATGCGGTGTTATTGGCGGTGTTGATCGTGTGAACATGGGGGTATCATAGAAGCCGACGGCCGTGGTTTATGTCGAGATGATTGGTGTATGGTGTGTGTAGTAAGTTTGTGACACCGATATAAATACACGCGTGCAATAGCACACGCACACATAGGCATGCATACACACACACGCACGCACGCACGCACGCACGCACGCACGCACGCACGCACGCACGCACGCGGCATTATAGGTATGTTCATTGTAATTCACTGTCTCCATAATTCTAGTTTAATATTTTGCCATTTTCTCCTTGCAGAATGACGTCACAACAACAACAAAACCAGCAGCGACAGCAGCAGCAACTACAACAATAGCGACAACAACAACAACACAATGAATAATAATAATAATGCATTGCATTGCATTGAACCATGAGACAAAAGACACCCGTGCCCATTCGAACGATAACTTATTCGTTCTCATATACCATTACATTTTTTGTTTTGCTGTTGTCATATGTTGTATGAGATCACATTAGATTTTACATTGGCTGCTATTATATAACCCACCAGCCTTTGCTGGATACTGGATAGCACATTTCTTTGTAGTGTGGCGGATTATCAACTGTCATGCCTAGTTACTATGAGAATACGCGAGCGACCAGAGTATATTTTATTTACTGCTACATCGCGAAGATCTACATGTTTTATTCTCTCGGCTAGCGAGCGAATAAAAACCATGTAAACAATTTACAGTGCACACCAAAACGGCATTTTCATAGGGACTCTCTGACTGATATTGTATAATTGATTAATCGTGGTTTGGGATCATCTTAGCGTACAATAAACGTGATCTTATAGCCTTGAACCACGCCCTCAGACAGGTGGAATGAAAGGTACACAAAGTACGAAAGTACCGTTAAATGAATACAATTGTACCCAAGTACACCGTCAGTTTATTCACCAAAGGAGATTAGTTCATTGGAGCAAAAGAACGTTTCCGAGGCAATGCGCTAACAATATTTCAAAGTCAGCCGATGAAAACATCGACCTATCAAAGTAGCGCCACAAGAAGAAGAAGAGGAAGAAGAAAAACCATTACTACTACTGCTACTGCTACTGCTACTGCTACTGCTACTGCTACTGCTACTGCTACTGCTACTGCTACTGCTACTGCTACTGCTACTACTTCTGCTACTGTTACTACTATTACTACTACTACTACTACTACTACTACTACTACTACTACTACTACTACTACTACTACTACTACTACTACTACTACTACTACTCACTGACTGCTGCTGCTACTACTACTACTACTACTACTACTACTACTACTACTACTACTACAGCTGCTGCTACTGCTCACTGCACTGCTGCTACTGCTACTGCTACTACTACTACTACTACTACTACTACTACTACTACTACTACTACTACTACTACTACTACTATTACTACCACTACCACTACCACTACCACTACCACTACCACTACCACTACCAGTACCACTACCAGTACCACCACTACTACTACTACTATATTTATACAGATTAGCTCTTACTTTCCTCCCGCTCTACAAGACAATAACATGTCTTAAAGCCTGACAAACTAGTGATAAAAACGAAGACGTCATCCACTACCTTTATGCAATATTTCATTAGCATAGTCACGCTACTTTATATTCAATTACAATAGCTAAGGTGGTCGTTGGCAAATTATAGTTGTAACAACTAAGACATGAACATGCCAAGTAACATAACTATGGGGCTTTTAGTAAATATCAATAAATATCAATAATGCAAAATAATTTGATATGGTCGATGCCACCCGTCAACCCATCCCACATCCCAAAGAAATGGGAACGGCCTACAAAGTGGAGTGATACAATGATATGTTTGTATGACTTCGAGAGACAGAGTCGCTAAAATAAGATACTGAAAAGAATGGTCAGTATTGTTACATATCAGTCAATTGTAACTTGTTTATTTTTTCAAAAACTACCTACACATTCACAGACACAGCAAACACAAACTATAACATTATATAAAGAGCAGAATTTATTCATGTTTTGTGTTGGATGTGAAGTATTAATCTTTTTTCCCAATTGGTTTATTCCAAGTGGAATATGGACCAACTCACCCACGTGCAATTATTTAGTATTCCATTCTTATATTTACATCGCCGTTAACATCGTTCAAACATATATCATCACATCTCCTGGGTGGTCGCTGGAGAGAGGTTCGACTGTAGAGCCCATCTGTGGCTAGTATACGCCTCCCGGATACTCTCCTGATAAATCGTCTTCTGCTGCCTATAGCTGGAGGCATTGCAAACGTACCTGCTTATTAAACGTCGTTTCTTCCGTTCCCTGGTGATCTCTGGTGATTTGACCAGCAAAGACTGCGGCAACGTCAACTCAACACGCAAACTTGTTCAATCAAGTTGCTTTTACCATATTAGCTAAGCGCAAGTTTGATAAACGATGAATGAATAGAAGAACTCGCCATTAACTGCGCCTTAAATAAGGCGCGCTGTGTGGAAAGCGCTGTACCAGTGGAACTCTATTGGACTCATTTTGGATAATTAATTAAATAAAACAGGATCAATGTATACCTTAATCGTATTACAGAACACCACATGCGATAGCACAGGTGATGCTTGTTTACGAAGCATTATGAAAAATTGCCTTTCACTATTAATCAACGAACATTTATGTAATGTTTATTCTCAGAAGAAAGAGGGTTGACGGCATTTCAGATGAATGTTTTTTTATTCACGAGAAAATAACTTTTGGAACAAGTATCTATAAATAAAACGAGGAAGTGTGAGTACAACTGCATCGACTTTCACGGCATTAACAACTTAATCACAGCCATTCGTCATCCTACGACAAAAAGAAACTTGGACTGTAATAGCGTGTGTAAAATCGGAGACAGGTAGATCTCTGATAAGAGTTTCTTTTGATTTTCTTTCAGCGCTCTCACGACAGGTTTCCACACGGAAATTGACACTTCGCTTTCACCCCGCAATTTCTTGATTACTCAGAGCCCTTTCGAAAGTATCTTTTTCTATTTATGCCAAAGGTTTCTTCCCAACAGGCGTATTTTCAAACTGTAATGAAGAAGTGTATCATTTAAATTACTTAAAAGTTATGGAAATTGTTGTTTGGTTTAAAGACTAAAATCACGGTAGAGGGACGTATCGCAGTTGCTGGTGATAACGGTGGACACAAAAGTTCACATGGTAAAAGAAAAGGAACTAAACGTGTAATGTTAGATCGGTAAAATGTAACATGAAATGCTTTCACACAGATAAGCTAAAATTTTATTTGCGTATTCACACTAAGTTTTATGATAATGACAAATAATTTTAAAACTTTCCAAATCTCATTGACAAAAAGGGATTGCCTTTTTCAGTTGTCCTTTAATTTCATTATCCAAATGTATTTTATATTTCATCCTATTTATCACTACTCTAATACACTTCGTACTCTGTCATCTTGAGGAAGCCAAAGCCCGTGCCAGAATTTTCTACATGGATGTGAGCTCTGCCTTTAATACGCTGCAGCCTCACTAGTTGTTTAAACAAAATAATAAATTCTGAACTTAAACTTGAATCTGAATT